>JAQPZY010001561.1:1382500-1570000 GCA_029931535.1 Margaritifera margaritifera
CCCAAGACAAGTTTAGTTTTGGAGCAGAATACCGATAAAAGTATAATATTCTTTGGCAGATCCTTTATAACAGATTGGTATTTTTGTACGATCACGAACAAATCTTTTCCAAGCGTCTGTCAGAGAAAACTAGTTTGGTCAGATTAAATGCTTTTTAAAAAAAAATCGTCCCGATAACCACAATAATCAATTAGAAACAAGTAAGTATACCTTGGTATATATCAACCAGTAAATCTAACTACTTGTCTAAGTCATCCTCAGTGTCTGCACTATCACCGTTTCATCTTTAGGTAAACACTTTATATTGCAGGTCTTGTTGTACAGAAAAGTTTGACAGATGATAAAGATGTAATCGTAAAAGTTTGTATGCAGTCTCTAACAGTCACATTGTTTTTCTGCCGCCGGTAGTAATATATGCCACCCTAGAGCCAAACAGGGAATTAACACTGAGGTCACACTATTACATTGTTAGAAGTGGTTGACCCCAAATGGGGTTACAGGGTTAAATTGTAAGAAGTTGTTTACCTCAATAATTGAAACATTTCAAGAGCCAAATTAACATTACGTCGTGGGTTTACATTGTGTGCGATCTGTTGCCAAACGGGAAATGTAATATTAACATTAATATATCACCAGTTTGGCTCTAGAAGTCTTTATTTATTTTTTAAATGTAATGTGAAATAGTAATCTACTAAGCAACATTAGGTGATCTACTATCCAACACCCACTTTTTGATTACTATTCAAAACCCCTGACATCCAATCAAAAACGCCGTGTGTAGTGACCAATACTCAGTTATCTAGTATCCAATACCCTACATATACCAGTCAACACTTAGATATCTACTATAAATCATCTAGTTATCTATTATTTAATACCCCACCTATACTATTCAACATGCCGTGTGTAGTCACCAACATCCCTGCACTTACTATCAAGCGAAAAAGATAGGATGTATAAGAAGGTTGATGATATCAAGCTCAAGCAAGGGTATGAGTGTTTATAGACACGCTATACCTACAAACACAAGAGGGGTAGAAGGGGTTTTTAAGTTTTAGCAATTTCCTAACATATCACACAAATCTATTTTCTTCTTTCTTTCGTGTACTGTCTTTCTCTTTTGAATTTCTTCACTGGTATATATTCTTCTTCTTCTGCTGTTTCTTCTGCTTGTCTCGCCTTCTTGAACTTCTTTACTGGTACGGGTTCGTCTTCTTGTTCTGCTGCTTCTGAAACACGCTTCTTCACCATGTTCTCTTTTCTCTTGGAACACTCTGAAGACCAATGTCCATTTTCTTGACATTGATAACATGTATCTTTTCTTTTATCTCTCTTTTATACTGTCTTAGAATATTCTTTTCTTGTTTTGATGTTGTGGACATTCTGGACCCCCACTGTTCTTTTACCTAATATACATAGCAGGTATCGTGACTTTTATATCGAGAGGAGTAGGCCGAAGTCTTGTTGGAAGTGTACTTTCGAATGATTCTCTTTAAATCTCTGACGAGACGTGCGATCTGTTGTGACTCTTACATTTTCACATATTGAAACTGAATGCTCTTAGGACGAGTGGTATTCTATATATATATATATATATATATATATATATATATATATATATATATATATATATAAAATCAACACGAAAAAATAAAACGTTTCCAACGATAAATCGTTCTGTCTCACCCATCACTGTTCAAGAAGTCTTAGCAGAAGATCACCCAAGCAATTTTTCAGAAGACATGAGTGATCCTGAGCCAACACCATCTACCTCCACTATAAGATCTAGAGAGTCAAGATCAGCCAAGAACGAAAGTCGTTCGGTAGTCCCTAAAGATTATGTTTACATTCGACCTACCTAAATAGTGACTTCCCGAAAGTTTGGAACCAGGGCTTACACTTACACAGTGAAATTGAATGAGTTTAAATCTTAAGTTTCAACAGAGAAAGCAGCTGTTTTCATTATGGGTTTATTTGAGTCAATATTAGAGAAACTGGAACGATAATGTCAAACTGAAGATGAAGATAGTTTGAGACTATCCATTACTCACGACAGTTTGAAGTCTCCAGTGTAGATTGAGTTTAGTACACCTGCAGAATTAACTTCTTCCAAAATCTTGGACAAATTTCAACACGGTCAATTATCCAACGATGAGTTTGATATGACCGATAGAAAAGCTAATCTTTACATGACGCACGTTTCACCTCCAGGAGGTAGCGGACGACGCAAAGTTTTATTGGTGGACCATCTTCACAGTACCAAAACAGTATCGTTCAGATTAACAACAACCAAGACCAATTTATTTAACCCGTGCCATCGCGGTGGCTTGAAATTATGCAGCCAAAAACGATATAGCAGAATGGAAAAGATCATGAATGAACATTAGACGATTGTAGAGACCCCGACAACGAAAAGAAGCAGAACTCCTTTTACAGCAAGCAAGTATTTCCAAAAGAGACCGCGGAGTTCCTAAAATGCAAAAACCTTAAAAGACGCGTTGGAACCTCCTTTGTTCGTTGAAATTATACCCTCAAGTCGTTCAAGGACCAGAGTTTCAAGATTGAAAATAAATTCGCGTTCATCAATACCAAGATCATTTCGATATCATAACAACCATCACAATATTTCTTGCATATAATTACTATTGCTTGAAATGTAACCACAAATTTACCAATCAGGAGCAACATATTCATTGTGGAGAGAGATGTCGTGGGTGTTTAGCTCCCAGACCTTGAATTTCTGAAGGAAAATAAAGAATTCATTGCTCGACTTGCAAACAAACATTTGTCAGTCCTTCCTGTAAGGAGCGACATAGCAAGAAACACTTACAATAACAGAAAAGTGCTTGCGAATGATATGACAGTGTGCACCACTTGTGGAAATTTTATTCGAAATAATAAACAAAAGTCACACTTTTGTCCAGAAAATTTTATTTTTGTGACAAAGTTGACGACTTCAATCAACAGTGTCAGAAACAAAGATATGACAATGAACTCGAGGAAGTATTAAATGACGACCATAACAAGAATAATAAGAAACATGTGGAATTTCTTTTTTATTTACTTGAAATGTTCACAAGAGAGTAGAATTCACATTCCTAATGTTTTTATGGCTTATTGCGCTTGTGACAAGTGCACTCAAGAACCATTGTTATCACTTCAGAATTATAGTGTTATTACAGGAGGACAATAAAAGATTTTTCGAGGCTCTCACACTCTTGCTGATTTTGCCGAATGGATTTTAGACCCGACCGACGGCACTTTATTGGAGCGAAGAGGAAATACACCGTTATGTGAATTGTCATCGATACCCTACAGTCATGGCTCACAATCTCTCGGGATGCGACGGACAATTTCTTTTGAAATATTATTCAGTACAAGGAACTGAATTTCCAACAGTGACCATGGACGGAGCCAAAACCATTTACCGTGCTCCCACATTTGCCTGCAGTTTGCAAATACGACCTTGACGGTTTGCAAACAGTAGAACGAGGAGCATTCTACACATGGTACCAAACTCACTCTACAAAACGTTTTGATTTTCAAGAAGAAATGTTGAAATACTGTTGATCCGCTGTGGACATTTTACGTCGTTGTTATGGAACATTTAAACAATGTTTGCTGGATCACGGAGGTATAGATCATCTGAAGGAAGCTTCTACCATTGCCAAAGATTCTGGATTATAGTATAGAAAGAAGTTTATGGCCCAGAAAAAAACTCAAGACAAGTGGACACAACATGCTCGAAACGGTGGGGAAAGAAAATTGGAAACCTTTCCGTGGATGATTGGGATTTAGAAAACCCACAGATGGTCTACGAATTTCAGGGATGTTTATTTCATTGATGCCGTACTTGTTTTTCTCTACGCGACCTGAAAAATCTTTTCTTAGAATTTATCATGGAAGAGTTGTACGACCAAATATATCAACGACTCCAGAGTTTAGGAAGTCAATGATACCAAATGATAGAAATGTAGGAACACGACTACAATCGACGTTTCAAAGCCGATCCACAATTTAAACATATCGTCGAAGATTACGATGTGGTGGACATTGAACGTTTAAATCCACGCGACAGTTTCTTTGGAGGACGAACCAATGCTACACGCTTGTTGTACGAAGTCGACGATTCACGAGGTGAGCAAATCGAATACATCGATGTTTGTTCCTTGTATCATTGGGTGCTCGATTCCCCACCGGTCATCCCGAAATGTTGAAAGAACGCATCGACGTGGAACACATTCGCCAATACAAATGTTTGATGAGATTCAAAGTTTTGCCACAGACGAATTTGTACCATTTTGTTTATCTTCATCATTGCCGCGGAAAACAATATTCCCATTATGCCGTATGTTTGCTAGAAGTATACGATATATGTCAGTTTCCTACCACAGAACAATACCAACAGGACGACGACCCAAGTCTAGGAATGTTTTCAGGATGCGTCAATGAATTTCTGAAATGAAACGTGAAGCGAGTGGCTATCCCCCTTGGTGTCAGACACCAGACGACAAAGAGGATTTAAAAGAGTGGTACCGATCATTAGAAGGCATTACTTTGGAACACGTGGAAAAGAACGAAGGAAGGCGATCCGTTGCCGAAGTGATGCTTAATTGTTTGTGGGGAAAATTAGCACAACGTCCGATATTGCCCAAGACGGAATACTTGTCAGATCCAAGCCGCTACTTTCAACTGGTGGACGACAAAGGAAAACGGATGAAACAAGTGGATTATCGTTTGTGAAGATTTAATTTTGGCCAACAACGAAGAAGCGACAAAGTTTTCACCTCTGACGCGTTTGGTAATGTCATCGTTGCAGCGTACGTAACAGCCAATGCGCGCTTAAAATTGTATTTCGTCTTGGAACTTTTAGGAGATCGAGTCCTGCACTTTTACATCGAAGGATGTACATCGGATAGATAGCCAACACCCAGAAATCGAAGGGGATCGTTTAGGTGCATGGACTGACGAGCACACTGAAGATACTATCGTCAGTTTTGTTAGCGGTGGCTCCAAAAGTTACGGATACCAATACAGAGACCAACAGAGACAACTACATACGAAATGCAAAGTCAGTGGACTGACACTGAACTATCCATTGAGCCATCGAATCAACTTTGATGTCTTGAAAGAAGCTCTACAGTCCGGAGAAGATCAAGAATTTTTCATTAAAACATTATACCTTTGCAAAACCACCAAATCGTCAGTCGCCCTTTATAAAAAGTCTGTCAATTTGTGTACCAGAAACGAGTGCAACTTTCAGACCACAACATGGCTATCCTTCTTGGTGTCTGACTCCAGAAGACAAAGAGGAATTCAAAGAATGGTACAAATCCCTCGAAGGCATCACATCAGAGCTGGAAAAGAACGAATGAAGAAGATCGTTTCTAAAAGTCATGCTGAATCGTTTGTGGGGACAATTGATTCAACGACCGATATTGCCAAAGACGGAATACTTAATAGATCCTAGGCGATACCTTGAAATCATCGACGATAAAGGAAAACTCATTAAAAATGTGGAAGGCATTCGTCATGATTTGATCCTTTTGAGTACGTATATTAGATCCTCTACCAGAAAAGAGTGCTACTTCCTGATCGAAACAAGTTACCTTACAAATGCGCTGACCTCCAGTATAAAAAGGAGAGAGTTCAAGACAGTATAATCATTGTGACCAGAGACGCTGACCGAGAATGACGAATTAAACACCGTGTGATGGACCCACTGTGAACTCCATGTTCAATGAATTCGAGTGCGATGCTGTGTCTTGTGATCAGAGTGATGCCGTACCTTGCAACATTAGCGATGCAGCACAACCTTGCCGCTCTACTATCGAAAGTGATGCCTTTCGTGTGCCTATCTCATCTGTGCACTCACAAACCACGCTAGATACCAACACAACAACTTCATCGATAATTACAAAGCAAAGAAGAATAAATGTTTCCCGTAGCTTTGCCTGGCTATTGTAATTTCGAAAGTCGATTCCAGACGTTCAAAGGAAAATGGCCTAAATATCTCGATGGATCTAGTGCCCAGTCTTTTGACAGAGCCGGATTTGTCTACTTGGGAGAAGGACATAAAATACAGTATTTCAGCTATGGTGTGAAACTTCACAAATAAAAGTATAAAGATACAGCTTACCTAAAACATTCCAGATTGTCTCCGTGCTGTCGCTACCATCCTTCCGTTGGTCCAAAATATGATTCTCGTGTCGCATATTTTAGAAGAGTAGATGATTCTTTGTTTACCTTTGGATCTGCGAGAACCCATTTACAGAGAGTTTGTCAAAATAATTTTTTGATTTTTAAACTATTGCTATTTCCACAGTACCGGAAGATTGATTCTTGGGAAAGACAATAAGAGACACAAAACTCTACTTGGGTATAAAGTTCTCGATGCCACGACTTCTGTGTCAGTATTACACCAAATTCCATGGAAGGAAGTCAATGACAATGTGTAAGACTCAGTGGATTACCAAATACTTTTACAAAAATCTGATGTGTGGTATGTGTTCGTGACTACCTAACACATATTTCGTTTACCAGCAGATTCTTTGTGTCAAATTTATGAACAGTACATGCAAAGACATGACCACTGAAACTTTAACTGTTCAGGTAAAAGGTATTGTTTTAAAAGTGTTGCGGATAGTGATGATTACGAGACCGTCAGTCTCAATGCGCATTATGTTGTATTATTTAAAAGTTCAAGAGATAAATCTCAAGTTCAAGTGTTAGCAAACAGTTTGGAACACCTTGGTTAAATTATGCTTATGACGATGGCCCTCAATTCCTACATGCGTATTTACTCATCAGTTTAAAACATATCACTTCCAGTTATTTGAGATTTCGCACGCATTTGTTTCACGATTGGTGCAAAGAAGAAGGACCGTTCATTTACATGTCACTTTCCTCGTATCCTGTCTAAAAATACAAAAACCCTATTAAAACATCATTCACTTCTTTTCTTTATGACAGTATCCATCATGGTTGTTGTCTTCCAATCTCATCCGCCAAATTGATTCCTGCACTGTATGCCATCAGTCGCGTTTACATTTGTTAGAAGCCAGTCTCAAAGAATTAATGGCTTACTTTAACAGCACGTCAATTATTACAAGGCATCATTCGCAAACAAAACGATTTTTCTTAAAACATACAGTAGCTTTGTCACAACTATCTGATCCAAGAATCGACTCTCAAACCCACGCCCCACCCAAAAAAAAATATAATAATATTTTTGAAACCTGTAGAAGTGGGTCTTTAGGAGGTGTCATTATTCGTTCACTTTTAAAATGGAATCCTAATGCCGAAGCTAAAAAAGATCAAACAACCTAAAAGACAGACCAAAAAGAAGAGAGGTGGTGCAGCAAGTTCACACTCTAAGAAGAAAAAGAAGCAACGCTCCCACCCCAAAAATCTCATGAAAGAAAAAGAGACACTACCGCTAGTACTCAAGGAAACCTCGCTCAGCGAAGGTCTCTCCTGCCACTTCTTTTTCTTCTCCTCCGTTAATGATGATGCCTGCGAAACGTATTTTAAGACCATTGTTTCCAAATTTATTGACAAAATCGAAACCCATCTCTAAAGAAATTTCTACTTCGCCAACGTCTTCTACTGCATTAGCTGTTACTGCTACAACCAAAAACGTGGCCTCTCTTAATAATAAAATACGAGACAGAACAAGTATTTTACAAAATTTACTGGAATTGTCCAAAACAAGAACTGGCACCAGTAATGCCTAACGTCAAGTTGGTAAATCACAACAATCAGCGGATACGAATTCCAGTATAAACAGGAAGTGTTGGATGAGATTCACTTCACTTCAATTTTTTCCTCCTGAAACAAAGGTGTCACAAAGTTCACAGCATCATCCAAACAAACCTTTATCCGAAAAAACGAAAAAAGGGAGTCCCTCCTCATTCAGTTATACATTGGGATGTATTGTAAGTACTTACAAATCCAATACCCCGATGAGAAAACAAATCATGCAAAAAAGCACCCCAAGAAATCATTGATTCCTGGTATGAATTTTGTTTGAACGTTTTGAAAACAATTGTGCCTTTGACCAAGATACAGAAACATTAATTAGGACGACATCATCACGTTCTACGCCAAATGGCTAAAAAGAAAATGCCAGTCAGTTAAAATAAATACTCGTTCAACGAGGAGGCGATCTACCCATGCTGATAAGACCGTTGTTAAAAGTGGCTGCTACTTTGTTAGGATCAATTGCTGGACCTCTTTTAAGAGGAGTGACGAGATGATGAAGAAGGAGATAAAAAGGACACATTTTTCTGGAAAGACATCACACTTGTATCCTTCGTTATTATGGAAGGACCTAAATTATCTTAAGTTCCTTATAATGGCTCGAACTCCATTGTTGGTACAAACAACTGACACAACATTTACCTCCTAATCCTAATCTTACCGAGATGTCACAATTACAACAAGAATCACAATCGTTAATGTATGGAACAGATTTGTCGGAAACATAAAAATCGCAATGTCTTGGATTCCCATTAGAACATGTACTCACGTGTTTCTAATGCAATTACTCTACAAACTTTGACAACATGGAGGTGGTTTTGTGAACATTATGGTTATCTATTTTCGTTAGCTCAGAAACGAAGTTTGCATCGATGTCAAAATGACACTGTACTAGATAATCATTGGAAGTCTAGTCTGACTCCACGACGTTATTAACCTTGTAAATACGTTCATGTTTAATGTTTTGGTATTTGTACATGAAGAGGAAGGGACCCACCCTTACCCTCCCACTTCATAGTTGACGTTTCAGTGAGCGTGGCTTACTTTAAAAAAAATTGATTTATAACAGAATGTTAGCATGTTTTTCTGGAAAAAAGAACAATTTCTTCTTTGCACATGTTCTTTAGCATTCTTTATGTCAACCTTTGAATAAAGCGATGTTTTCTGTCTCGTCCGCATACCGAATGGTTGTTACCACTAATACAATGTAAGATTCTACGTTAATGCTTGGTAAAATTCTCCAACCTTGAATATAGGTTAAAATATGGGGTATAAGTCTTTAAAAATAAATTAGAGTGACATATTAGCTGTGAAGAACCTTGTGTGTATAATTTGTGCTCAGCAAAACACGATGGAGCATAGCTCAATCCTTAAATAGCAGCTGATATTTGAGTCTCTATTTGAGCTTTGAAAATTTCCAACAATCTTTGTATTCATTGTGTTTCACCAGCAGGTCCTAATTCAAGTGTTGTTGTCAAAGACACATCAATTTAAATTTCATATGTTTATCAGAGATTTTATTTATTCTATCTGGAATGCAAGTTCCAAGCTGGAACAACAAGTCTTCGATTGGATTTCTGGACTTTATGCCCTACAAATGAATTCCTGAAAAAAGATAAGCAAACACAAAGGTTGTCGTTATTTGGCTGGTATAACAAAGTTCTGTGTATGAGTGTGTTTGGTGTTGAATGTGTGTGTGTGTGTGTGTGTGTGTGTGTGTGTGTGTGTGTGTGTGTTGCGGATGGCTGTATATAAGAGGTATCGTGACCATATATTGTTTAAATCTTCGTCAAATAAAAATATAAATCAAAGAACTAGTAAAGGAAATAAGATATACACTCAAAAATACAGAGGAAACACAGTTATACAACTGAACAAGATTTAGGGGAAAAACACAAATTATTTAGCAATATTAATAGCTGTAAAACAGCCCCTGAAGGGGGTTCTATTTGATGGTGAACACGTTTTCAAATCCAAATCTTGTTTCCTTACAATTATGATTATGTCAGTTTACGAATTTTGCTTTGTTGTTATTTAAAAAGGAAACAAACGTAGCTAATATTACAAAATGCAAAGTTCCCAAGTAACATATAACGCATTATGGAAACTTAGAAACAATACTGGAAACAAGAGGATTGTGAACGGTACATTGTTCGCCCACACCGAGATTAATAGCTCTCTACGTAGGGACACGCATGGCATACATTGTACGCCCACTCCGTGATTAATAGCTCTCTACGTAGGGACACGCATGACATACATTGTACGCCCACTCCGTGATTAATAGCTCTCTACGTAGGGACACGCATGGCATACATTGTACGCCCACTCCGTGATTAATAGCTCTCTACGTAGGGACACGCATGGCATACATTGTACGCCCACTCCGTGATTAATAGCTCTCTACGTAGGGACACGCATGGCATACATTGTACGCCCACTCCGTGATTAATAGCTCTCTACGTAGGGACACGCATGGCATACATTGTACGCCCACTCCGTGATTAATAGCTCTCTACGTAGGGACACGCATGGCATACATTGTTCGCCCACTCCGTGATTAATAGCTCTCTACGTAGGGACACGCATGGCATACATTGTACGCCCACTCCGTGATTAATAGCTCTCTACGTAGGGACACGCATGGCATACATTGTTCGCCCACTCCGTGATTAATAGCTCTCTACGTAGGGACACGCATGGCATACATTGTACGCCCACTCCGTGATTAATAGCTCTCTACGTAGGGACACGCATGGCATACATTGTTCGCCCACTCCGTGATTAATAGCTCTCTACGTAGGGACACGCATGGCATACATTGTACGCCCACTCCGTGTTTAATAGCTCTCTACGTAGGGACACGCATGGCATACATTGTACGCCCACTCCGTGATTAATAGCTCTCTACGTAGGGACACGCATGGCATACATTGTACGCCCACTCCGTGATTAATAGCTCTCTACGTAGGGACACGCATGGCATACATTGTACGCCCACTCCGTGATTAATAGCTCTCTACGTAGGGACACGCATGGCATACATTGTACGCCCACACCGTGATTAATAGCTCTCTACGTAGGGACACGCATGGCATACATTGTTCGCCCACTCCGTGATTAATAGCTCTCTACGTAGGGACACGCATGGCATACATTGTACGCCCACTCCGTGATTAATAGCTCTCTACGTAGGGACTAGCATGGCATGGTTAACTCTGGATATCACGGATCAACGGGTTTTAATGACAATGACCTTTGGTTATGGTATGCAGACATGAACTAAATCTAGTGTGCAGAAACTGTTTTTGTCTTATAAGGCTTACCATGACCGTTACCTTTGATTTTGATAAACCAAAATCAAGAAGTTTCTTTATTTCTCTGTGTGCAAATCATCCATAAAAGTTGGTCAAGGAACGTACTATAAAGCAATTGGCATTGTGCAAAACCCATTTTTCTTCGAGTCAGGTAGACCTAGCCTTCGACCCTTTGGTCCCAACAAAATAAATGACATCTTTCATACCTTATGCGTAACCCTCCACAAACTCTGGTCCAGGTACATTGTCTAAAACTAAAGTTACTATGCAAAAAACTATTTTTCTTCCTTCGGTCACTGAATCTGGCCTTTGACCTCAAAATCAATAGGCTTCTTTCATACACTTATTGTAAGTCATCCGCAAACTGACGGTACAAAGTCGGAAACAACATTTTGCAGAATTTATTTATTTATTTTCATTTTTAGCCACAGTGACCTTGACCATTATCTTTTTGACCCCAGAAAGGTTTCTATCTTGTTCCAGTTTGTTCCAAGCCTGGGATTCAGAATTATTGTCATTGTGCGGAAACCGCTTTTACTTTCAGTCACAGTGACCATTACCTTCAACCTAATGACCGCAAAATCGACAATGTTATTTCTGAACCATCTGCAAGCTATTTGCAAAGTTGCGTAATTTGTGGAGGGAACATACGGACGGACGATGAAACAATGTCATAACAAATTTGCTCTGCACCATATGGCGGAAGTATACAATGTCAACATATGAAACCTTAGGGATGTAATTGATTCAGAAAAGGTAAGACCAAAGACCCAATTACAATTTTATACCTAAATATCACAGTACGTCTCTTAAAAATGCTCTCTAAGGCTCGGTTCATATGGACTCTTTATGGTTATCTCTCAATCTATATATCTATCTTCCAATCCTATAAAACATACAACATACACGCAAACATCGTGGGAGACAAGTAGCTACTGTAGTAAGTTTTTGAAAACTTATATGTTTATATGTATCTATCTATCTGCCTACCTACCTACCTATCTATCTGTATATCTATCAATCTATCTATCTATCTATCAATATACTTCATTCCCTATAAAACATACAACATACACGCAAACATCGTGCGAGACAATTAGCTACTGTAGTAAGTTTTTGAAAACTTGTATGTTTATATATATATATATATATATATATATATATATATATATATATATATATATATATATATCGATGTAAGTAAGAAGGAATGCTATCACACTCAGAGTTTATTCATCTTTGCAATGAACCAGTTGTAGTTTGGATTGCTAGTGGTGGGTCTACAATAATTGTATTTATCATAAATCAGCATTTTGTTTTCTTTGGAATGCATACACGTTAGCAAAGCTGTAGAATACAGACTCATACACCACTTCTGTTTAAACAGCCGTGCATTCTGCAACTTCTCACCGGTTGATCCATTTAAAGAACAAGTCACGATTTGGGGTTTATTTCAAGCTTTAGGTTTTTTACGGTTTTTAAAACAACTTATGATTGTAAGGACCTTGATTCAATTTCGATAGCTTTCTTTTTTTTTATTGGATTAAGCAGTCACGCGCGCAGTGCATTCAAGGCTAACCAACGAATACTCTAAATTTACATATCAAAAAGAATGTATTAAATAACACATTTTAGCGCAATTTGCCGCAAACAAACGATCTATCTTATTTATCTATCTAATTTTAAATTTTTTTTCAAATTGAGAACGGAACGGAACAGAAATATACTAGTCTTGTCGTATGATTTTATTTGTTCTTCTGCGTAGTTTCTCTTTTTTCAGTCAAGAGGTTTTTTTTACGAGCTTTGTTGGCAAGTGTTTACTGTGTGGTATTGGTCATGCCCGACCTCATTTTCAGTATTATGCAAAAATAAGTTCACGTACGTCAGTAGAAATGAAGAAATTGTACAACTTCACAATGGTCATATGGAGATGATCAGATTAAAAGTTTACATGTGTGTTGCCAAGTTTGATGGATCATTGCCAAATTCCGACTTTCACTTTATCATCTAATGTAGGTTTCTAAATATGTGTTAGATTACTGGAATCGGAATAACTAAGCTGCTTTTGCATTCATGGGTTTACTGTTCCGTAGAATGGCTAATTAGTTAAAAACAATGCCTATAAGTGAAAGTTTCCAATCAGCAACTTGACCCCAAACATTATTTCACTAATGCAGGAATTAAATGTTCTATTATCTTTCGGTCTACATTAACGTGGTTCATTAGAAGTTTTATTAATGATAATGTAAGAAACATGGAATCCGTAAATGGAGGTCTACGCTACTATACGTTTTAATCACGGCTTCGTAAACCGCCATATCCGTGAATAAGAAGCACTATTACATTTTTAATACTCCGAGATTCTGTGAAGCTATGGTTGCTATTAGAGACATTGACATAATGAAAAAATCCTGAGGATAATTGACAAAATAATATAGCAATATAAACATGATTTTGCTTTTTAGGGTATAAAATCTGTCAGGAAGTAATGTGTGTGCTGATTGCACGCAAACAAGTGCCCCATACATTTAACTCGGATGTAAAGTCATTGGTAATATTTTGCCGAAGCAAAAAAAATGACCGAAGTAGGTTACATGTATTACCAATTGTTTGAAAATGACTTCCAACAGAGCGGTGCTTGTAACTATCATTGCTGATCATATATAATCCATATGCTTCCTTTGAAGTATACTTTTTTTAATTATCTATACTTTGTTGTAATCTTATTAAAAAAGCATGTTTTTGTTCTATTTGTGCTTCTAATACGTGGCATCAGGCTTGCCTGTGTAATGAAAATCGTCACCATCTCTAAAAATAAAACCGTTTTCCGTTTTTTGTAAAAAGTAAAAGGGTGATTGTGTAAATATAAATCTTTATGGATAGATTGTTTTTTTTTATTAACTTGCTTTTCTTGCATGCTAAGGTAATATTTTAAGAGAAGCATAAAGTTTATATTTCATTTGTTAATGATTTTTGGGCGTAAACTTGAAAGTACTATTCATGAATTGATGAACGAACAGATTGACTGATTGATGGATGTAGATTGACGAAAAGCTCAGGTATGGCTTGCTTAATGTATATATGAAACGAATCAAACAGCTACAATCTAGCCTGAAGCATGTTTTGGTGCTACATTTCAAGACATGATAATTAAAGCAGGTTTTGAAAAGGAAACGTCTGTTTCGAGACTGCTTTTCTTGCATGCCATGGTAACGTTTCAAGAGAAACATAGAATTGATATTTCTTGGATTTACACTTTAAAATACTAAAATGTTTTGTACATTTACTAATTAGGCAATTACTAATTAGGCAATTTACTAATTAGGCAAATTGTGTCCTTTATTTCAGATACGATTATAGAACAGTAAAGTCTGATAAGTAATGTTCCTACACGTGTCTGAATGGGTATGTATGTATGTATGTATGTATGTATGTATGTATGTATGTATGTATGTATGTATGTATGTATGTATGTATGTATGTATGCACGCATGGATAGATTGATGGATTGATGGATGGATGGATGGATGTGTGTACGTATGGACGGATGGATGTATGAATGAATTGATGAATGAATAGATTGACTGATTGATAAATGTATTTATATTGAATAAAAGCATAGGTATGACTTGTTAATTGTATCTGTCCAACGAATCAAACAGCTGTAATCTAGCCTGAAAATGTGTTTTGGTGCTACATTTCAAGAGACGATAATTAAAACAAATTACGAAGTTATTGGTTTATCTTACTATGTCAACAATGAATCTGTTTCCTTGCGAAAAATAAATGTAAACAAAACTGCATAGTTTAGATCTTCTCCGCCTTCTGTTTTCATTCTTTTTTCTGGAAAGGCTGAGCTCGAGCTGAAGTTAAATTAAGGATTGCCCGAATTTTTGTATTTAGTGTGAACTTTGATTAACTAGTGGGCAGTCAAATAAACAAGCATCCAAACCTGTACTGATAGTGATGGACCGTTTTCAGGTGTGATCTGACCTATTCATTAAATCGTGCAATTGGTGCAGACAATTGTGTACGCAACACATCAGTGTATATTTTAGACACTTACCGGTATTTCTCGCGGATCTTGAGGTACGGCCGGTTATAAGGTACTTTTAGCCATATATATACACATATATATATATATATATATATATATATATATATATATATATATATATATATATATATATATATATATATATATATACAGAATAATTCCAGATCAAATCCTGTTTGACAACTTCTAATAACACAACCATACCTATTGTGGCCATTTCTAATTTCGTGGCGACATATGACTGTTCCATCAGATAGGACAATCAATGAGATGCGATTTCCGCTCATTGAAAGTTTCGGTTGTTTTGGTCATGTGACTCGACTTGAGAGTCCGTGGATTTCATCGAGTGACTGTCACGTGACAGAAGAAACGAACACTCAGTTTATCACAGGTAAGAAAATTTCGAAATACCTGCTATAGTGAACTTTTCGTTCAGTTCATGTAACGCGTGATTAGAGAAAATCAAATAAAAAAAATGGACGATACTCTTTGTTCACTTTGTGGTGTTGACCTGGGTGCAAATCATTAAACAAACTTAATTTATATGTAACACCGAAGAGACAGACAGAAACTTTCCACCATATGCTCCATAATCATTTACCCCAAGTAGAAGTTCATGTATATGTTATGCTTGCTCTAGTGTGATTAGTTTAATGTCACCCCCCCCTCCTTTTTATTACTGAAAACATTTCTACAGAGAAAAAAAGAAAGAAAGAGAGTGAAAAATAATATAGTTGCTCCATGTTATAAACTACTTATGGCACACATGACATGAATATAAAGTTCAAAATAATTGCTGCATACAACTCTAAGTTCAGAGGCTAAACAAAAGATAACACAATTTACAGATCTTGTATAAAAAAAGTGTCCCTTAATTCCTGACCTTTGATTTTGAAGTCCTGGACATTAGTTGATTCATATATGGCACTTCATCTCAAAACGGGAGCTCTATAAACCTCATTATACAATGTTGATCCAAACGTATGATGCCTCTCTCTCTCTCTCTCTCTCTCCACTCTCTCTCTCTCTCGCCAGCCTTAATGTTAGTTGCAACCTTTGATACTAAATGTTAAATGATTACATTGTAAAGGTAGAAACAGTAGTGAAAGGCAGGAATGATGTTTTTTGAAAGAGAGAGTGATTATTACAAGGGTCGTAAAGAAAGATATATATCTTGATTAAAGTACTTAAAAACCAAAATCGTGTAGATATTTGTGATATTTTAATAATATTTATATATTTATACATGTATACATTTTGAAATCAAAATGATTTAATTAATATACATGTAAATACGAATAAAGTATGTAATACAATATATTTAATTACCACTAAGTTAAAAAAAAATATTTTATTCAGTGCAATTAACTTCCTAGAGCAGGTTACAGTGATCTATTATGGATACTGTAGAAACTGCCAATAAAGTATTTGTTTTGTCAAGACATGGAGTCTCTCATTACCATAGATAACAGTAAATAACATTACTAAAAGCAACATCTGCTCATTCATGGTAGGTTTTACTGAACGTTTTATCATAAGTTATAATAACACTTGTACAGTTCTACCTTCCAAATTAATGTGTGCATTGTCTAATGCATACATTGAGTACATTAGACTTCTGTAAGTAATCTAATTGTTACAATAAATCTTAGTATCACTTTCATGTGTTTTTTTTTTTAAAGAACAACAATTATTTGTGCCCGCAAGGGACTATCGAATGAGACTATCCAGGACTTGAAGTCATCAGCTAAGAGTGACAGATGTATCGAACAGAAGGAACTAGCCGTAACCCCTTACACTCCCACCTCCCACCCCAACAGAGCAAATAAAGAAACATAGTTGCCAGGAACCCCATACAAGGTGCTTACACACACTTGTAAATGACATATAGTTCTTATATCGCAACTGCCTTGTGATGAAAATTATCAAATATTGAAATTTTAGTGAAAGATAAGAATAAACTAAAGTTTTGTGATAATGTGGACGTGTATAATTTGCATATCTTCTTCTACCACAGTGTACGTTTTGACACAGGAACATAGCTTGGATTCAAACTGCCATTTTGTTCTCTTCAATAATACATTTACAAATTATAGATATATTATCGCAATGAACATGCACTTCCAATCACATACATTTCACCCAACCGTCCGATGTTGATAAAATATACAACTAAAAGATCAGTGAAAATTTATACACAAAAATCTTTTTTCCTAATATATTTCAAGATAACATGGTTAATCCAGCTTTAACACATTTTCAGACATACAGTGAAGTATTCAATAATTTTTTTAAGGTCAAAAAAATCCTACTGAATCTTGGGGACTGAGACATATATGTCCATTAGATGAAAAATGATATGAAACACTAATATATTATTTATGTTTTTATTACCTATTGTTATATACCATTGTTAAACAGTCCTCAGTCAATATTAAATCTCACTCACGTTTAACATAGGTAGGTTTTATGTATATGCCATCTAACTAGTATATGCCATAATTAGTCCAATTTCCGGTCTTTTAGCTTTCTTGTTTTTTTTTATTATAAACTACCAAATGCTGATCTGGATACATATCTTATCAATCTTCTCTGTTTTAGTTGTGTTACTTACACCCATAAATATCACCTTAAGGAGAGAACACCGTAGTCAAAATGTATTTCTGTGGACAACCATTTAAAACAATGTGTGTATCTGCATACTGTTAGAAACATTAACACCCTGCATTATAATGGCATAAAAATACATGTTTCGTATAGTCATAATATGTTTCATATATATAAAGTTAGTCATATTATGTTTCATATATATAAAGTTAGTCATAGTATGTAGATATTTTGATATACAAGTCAAGATATCATATTTTAATTTGGGTTTTATTTCAATCTGCAACACTAGTAGAGTCCTTAATGGAAATTTGGAATTTTTCGATTTATGTAATATCAAACAATTTTCAGTTTGATACAACAATTTATTACAGCTAAAAAGAATGTTTGACCAAATGGCATTGTCAAATATATATTCCACGTTTTAAAAGTTTTCTTTTCTTTTAACTTCCAGACACCTGTAGAGGTTCATCTAAAGAAGAAGACAAAGCACGTGTTACATGCAGCCAGACATATGACTGCACTTCTCCTTCTACTGCAGAAAAGCAATATCTTCAAGGAGGACCTATTGAAGGTGGAAAGACTGAAGGTTAACAAGGAGATGATAGCAGTATGTCACCCTGCGTACCTGTCTGACGGGCAAATGGAGAAAGGAGACCCATACTCAAAGACAAGCAGCTTCACCTAGACGAAAGTCATTGCCGAAAGTGAGAAGTGCTCCGTAATCTTTTCAGAGCTGAAAGCAGAGGAAACCACAAAAAGGAGAGAGACAGGCCTGTCCAGTGGAATTCGTTCGCTTGTGCTGAATATACGAGCTATCATAGTCTTCAAGAGGAATCCTGATCAAATGAAGTTTTTGCAAGAGGTGGTTGGGGTGGATATGTGGCTTGCTGGTTATTCAAGACAAGTACGTTATAGTTACTAAGGGATCAGGCATTTAATTTTCGGGAGACGAAGGGGGAAGGTCTATGATTTTCTTTCAAATCAGAATGTTTTTTTTTTCCTTTTCCCTCCAGATACATTTTTTCCTACTAATAAAATGGATATATATAATTCTTTTTATTGTACTGATTAGAGCAATAATATATTTTAAATCTGTTTGGTGGCATGAATTTTTTTCGACAAATCGTTGCACCCCTCCCCCCTTCCAACAAGAAGAATAAATGGCTGGTCCCTAAATACAACGAAAATATTGTCCACCTAACTCATATCTAAGTAGTTTTTTGTTGCTGATTTCATTAGTTTTTGTATGTTTATCACTCCTTCGTACAATATAAATAGTGTAATAGATGCTTTCTCTGATTGACTTTAGTGCCTTTTTTAAACACAATGCACGTGATCATCTTATTAAAGACACAAGAAATAAGTGTTAAATATATAATCATGTATTAATGACCTGTTCATATTGTACCGGCATTTGCAACACTGAACCATCTGGGACTGTGTCTGAGCACACATGCAGTCAGAATATGTATTGACATGATCCGTAGACAGTGTGCAGATGACCTCCTGCAGCTGAAGACACTCCTGACATGCAGAACACCACAGGCCAGGAGACGCCTTTTCAATGAGGAAACCCCTGGTGCGTATCACAGTTCATTTCTAACATAATTCTCAATGCAGACTATCAATACTGAATTGATAATACAAGTATCATCCAATCAATTCCTTCCAATGGCTACCCCTTATCACAGAGGTTTTATGTTTCATGTAACATTTAGCAAAATATATTGTTGTCAAAGTCAACTTGACGCTACCATAATTTTTAATTGTCAATGTTGCGTATCGTTTGAAAAAAAATACTTCAAGCATGCATTATATTTCAATGCATGTGCTTAGGTTATTTATTATATTGAAAGCTACAGAATTTTTTATATCCTTAACTGACCATCGATACCATTGACTTACTTCATCCTTGTATTTTCTTTACATGTGCAGTCTCAAAGTTAAGAAATTGATATTAACACTAAACTTTTCAGTCCCAAGAGTTTCATCAATTTGAAAATTAAGTAACCAACATCTTACATTATTATTCAGTTTAAATACATTTCATACTCTCTTTGTTAAGATAGAGGGTCAGTCGATTAAATCTTTAAGAAAATATTGATTTGGTCAGCATATAGTTTCTTGTATTTTCCTATGTAAGGCAATAATTGTACTATGAATGTAGCTTTTACACAATTAGGTTTAATAGTAAAAATTGAGTTGTATGGTATTTCCAGTCTTTATGTGTATTTTGTATCGTTTAAGAAATACAATTACACTGTGAATTGTGGTAGACCACCGATAAAATATCTTATAATTGTGTTTGTGTGATTTATTTCTCAATTCATATTTGTCTTCTCATTCTTCTTTCTGTCCTTTTTGATAATTCTTTTTCCATTTACGTAAGTAAGTTTATTCTGGTATTGTTTGTGTTAACATAGCTGATGAAGGGTGCGGTGTAAGTCTGTTATATGAGATGAGAAGCACACACTAGAGCAGGATTCCCTCTCAGATTCAAATGATTACCAGGTCTGCAACACAAATTTAATGGAGGATGTCATACATTGTGAATATATAGTGGAATATGTACAAGTGATGAATCACAACCTTTGTTACCGTTTGCCCATCAGATCCAGTCAGTCACTTGTGAAAATCTTCCAACAATTCGTTTTTAAAAGAAATATACACTATGAAACATTCTCAGTTTGAAATAAACATTAGTGATCAGGTTCCATGAAAATAAACCTATATCATAGTAATCTCTGTTAATGCTTCTCTTCATGAGAGCCACATAATTGACGTGTTTTAATATCAGATTGGGTGTCTTGTACTACAGGATGATTTATTTATGAAGCCTGTATACACATTCTGCATAAAAGTACCAAAGTAGGATACTGAATGATGTTAAATCACATTGTGATATTTTCGCATTAGTATCGAAGAAAAACTAAGCAAAATTAATTAAGTAACTTTGCTAACCAGAATTTAGAAAATTTACTGGAGTCCATGACAAGGATCTAACAATCAGCGCCTCGGTATTTTGTTCAAAGTTAGATGAAATGATATACTAAATAAGAAATGAAACATATATATTTTAATACGTTAAAAAGGAACATAAACCAATAACTGCACATTTGATTTGAGATAGTTTATCAGACACTGATGATGATGATGAGGCAATAAAGGATCACATGGGGTACATTCGAGTGTTTGGTAACGTCAACCAGAAGGCCAGTGCCCGCTACAATTCAAGGGAACATGGAAATCTGATGCAAAGTATGGTTCACGCTTATGCAGCAATTGACAGAATAGCTTGTATAGGTCTTTTGGATATAACTCCTTCCTCTATAGAAATCGAGCATATCCCAGTTGAGGCTTTCTACCGTGATCCAGTAGACTACCAGATTTTGAGGTTAATTAGCTTATTAAAGATATACATATATATAAATATATTCATACATATATAGCAGGGTTAAAAACTCTAAAACATTCCACCCGCAGGCAAGTATTAAAAAGATTACTCGCCCAGAATAATCCCTTAATAAACTAGATTTCATATAGCCCTTAATCAACCAGATATCTTTTAAATATAACAGTTGATACTGTTAACGATCTAAATTTGATCAAGTAAAAGGTTCTTTTCCGGAGCCTATTATATGACCCCTCTAACACCAGTTAAATAAAAATGTATTATGATGTAAGTACTTGTATGTTGAGACCAATCTACTCTCCATCTGTTAAGCGTTTATCGGTATTGAAGAGCGAGAGCGAAGCACTTGTATGAACTTATTTTTAAACAAGAGGAAAACAAACTTCTGGTATAAAGTAGGGACTGTCAATGAACAACGTGGGCAGTATTCTTTACAGAACATCCTTTTAATTAAAGTGAAACACTGGTCAACCCTGAATTAGCACTTGCCTGACAGGGAGTGTGATTGGAGATTTTCACTCGCCATCTCGACTTAAGCGAGTGAATTTGCAGCTAATGAATAAATAGATGGATTGACAGCATATAATCGATCTATTATTGCCAACACAAATGAGGTTTTCACGTTCTTTTTTTTCTGTACATGGTGGGAACTTGCTTGCTTGAAGTTATAGATGACATTCATAGTTTTATGTGGGAGAGCGGTGTATACATATTTTGAACTAAACTAAACATATAACGTGTGGTATCATTTTCCTTTCTTCCAGTGTAACTCTGCTCATTATACACAGAGATAAATGCTAAGAATTGTAAAATATGGGTTTTGGTTTAAATGAGAAAATGTTGCTGGAATATGAACATAGAATTTTACCAGAGGAAAAGAAAGACTTTAATATATACTCTTTTGCTATCCACATTTAGTCGTATGGGAGCATTTAGGAAAAGGGTTCAGAAAATATCCCAAAGACTTCAGATTATATAGCTGACTGACACAACTTTATTTGCAAAATATAACTTGCACATTCAGTATAAATGTCTAAATCACAGGCACATGCAGCGTATTTATCAGGCAAGTACCAAACTGCATTAGTATATCTATGTATTAGCATTTAACAGCACTGCTTCACAACAATGACTATATGGCACCAATCAAAAGTAAAATTTTAAAACAAAACATAACTTAAGGATGTAAAATAAAAGTTTGCAAGATAAACCCCTCCAAATCGATATAAACATGAACTACTTCAAATAGCATCAGAATGATTCTTCACCATATTCTTGTTACGAACAACATCCCGTGTGAACACAGAAAGTTGATCGACAGGGGCCACAACTCACTACAAACGGATGATGACAAGAGATGGGGAATGTTCATAATATCAGAAAATCGACAATCCAACGGAAATTGTGTCTGGTGGCTCACGGACACACTTTAGACATTGGGTACCAGTGATTTTATCCTCCATTACAGTCTGACAACATGACGTCATATGATGGAACTTGTGCATCATCTAAGTCCATGAGACAATTTTCACACTGTAATGGTTCAGAAAGTTGAATTGTTCCTGAGCTATGCTGTTACAACCAACGTCCCATAAAAAGATATTAAGTAGATGCACAAGGGACCAACTGGTGTCGATAAGTGACATTTGAACATTCAATGAAGCAGACCATCATTTAACCATGCTCGGGGCCTGGTGCCAACAAAGTGGTCATCTTCAAAATCTTGTTATCAACAATGCTCCTGAATGAATGGATGTATCGACATGGGGTTTTCACTGAAAGTCTTGTTATAATGTCTGTTTGGGCCTAAATGAAAATGACGTGCCCATTAATTACATCACCCTCATAAAAAACATCAGTTATCATAATTTTCATTTGCATCATTCTCACATACAAACAACTACTAATACTTCAATAAAGAACAATAACACTTTGTCAAGAACATTTCTTAACTATTGTGTAAATCGCATTTTACTTTTCTCTTGCTTATGGGAAAAGTGTATATATTATGCTTTTCCCGAAGACCATCGGTAAAACAGCAATAACATGCTTTTCCTCGAATAATATGAACAATGATTTTCGTTGCTCAGCTTTCAATTTCATGTTGTAACCTCAAATTGTCCAGAATATCCTCAATCAATCAGTCCATTGTGTAATTTGGCGCTTTTCTTGCGTCACGTGGCATTCGCATGGCAAAATCTACGGAAGCTAAAGTCGAGTGACAATACCAAAGTAACCAAAACTTTCAAATGGGCGTATTAGACGAAGTCGTAATCGGTTGGTTGCTGTATTTGATGGATCAACCGCATAAAACCAAAAATTCGAAATGGCCAAAGGTTGAGATGTTTTATTCCACGGGCATTTAAAATGTTTAAACATAGGATTTGATCCGGAAATATTATGTCCATATCGCTGAAAGAACCCTCCAACCAACCGTAACTCAAGAGCCATGAGAAATGCACTAATGTGTTGCTGACAAATTTTCTGCACAAATCGGGGAATTTAATGAACAGGTGAGATCAGATGTAGAAACATCCATCAGTATCAGTACAACTTTGGGTCTGATTTATCGGACTAACTATCGGGTATTGTTTTGAAATGTGTAAGTGTACATACTATAAAATGGCATTAAATACACAGAAGGCAAACGACTGCTAAAACATGGAAGAGACCTATAATACTCCAATGAGGTGATTTTTTGATCCTTTCTTTATCTTGATAGAGAATAAATTAACGAGAAAAATATTCTATAACAATTGTAGTTTACCTTGCAGAAAAGCCAACTAGTTGAATGTATGCCCTTCATTCATCCTGCGTCTCTCGTCGTTAATACTTCACTGTCTATCCTCAAAAGACTTATGTCTCGTACGATTTGGATCAAACTTGGTACAAAGTCTTGCTGTATCATAATCTTGTGGAGTGCGATTATCAGTCACATATACGCATATGTATAAGGTATTTTGCCATCAAATTGCCTGAGCTTTTCAACTTCAAACTTACTATAAAAACATATTATACCAAGAACTTCCAGGAGTTCGATTATGAACGATATCAACTTAACGAGGTGTTATGGTATCTGATCGGCTGAACATTTTAGCACATTACAACAAGGGATACATTATATCATGATATCTGATTGGATGAACTTGTTCGCACATCAGAACAGGGGGCAGTTTCATGAGCAGTATCTATGCATTTTCATCAAATGTTCTGCATCTACCCGACTGAGCTTAATGATAAGGTCCTTTTCAGATGTAACAGTAATCATACGCCAAAAGAGTATTCATCATTTGTATTGATATCAAATATGTTGCTAAATTGTAGTTTTCTGAACCAAAACTTAAAGGAGAAAAGAAACATTTTCATGGATTTATGGTGCATACAAATGGAAACTGTGAAAAATTACAGATAATGCAGTAAACTGTAATCTTCTCAAAGCTTTTTTAAAATCAAACTGTAAATACTATCGTCTAAGGTTTGCATATAATATGACATAACTTTTGAAGAACTACCAGATTTAAAGATTCTTTTTGGGAAGAGTTCGTTTGCACATACTTATTGTACATTAGTGATAATATTAATATTATAAGAAAAGGTTTCTCCAAAATCTTTGCAAAAGACTAAGTCTTAGTTGTTCGTCAACGAAGCAGGGGTGTTACGACTCTATGGTCTAAGAAAAATGTAACAGAAAGAAAGTGAAACCAACAAATCAAGTTAAAATCAACAAGCAATTTATTACTAGATAATTAAAATGAAAAATCAAAAAATCACTTACAGTAATGTGTTTTGAAATCCTAATAATCCAATAAGAATGATTGCTCTAATCACAAGTCCTAAATATAGAATGTTCCGAATTCACAGCTGTGTCCTTGAATGTTATGATGTGCTAATGGTCTCCAAAGTCCTGATGTACTAGTAATCTTGATGTGCTGATGTCAAAATGAAGTATTCCAAAATATCTGAATAAGTTCACTTAAATTCCAAAATCATCAATTAAAAATCCAAAATCCAAAAGTTTATGAGCACTGTTATAATCCAATGAATATTTAAAATAATTCCTCTCTTAGAATTTGGAATGAATTTTCACAACTGTAATAGCTCTTTACAAGACTGATGGTAATGTCAAAACTGAATAAATGTCCACCAAACATGGCATATATAAAGATTGGTCACATGACAGAATGTTCTAGAACATGTGTCATCTTAATGGAATTTTACTTGTAAACAAAATTCAACCTTGACCTTCAAATTGAGAAAACATATTGATCAAAACAACCTAATTCAAGGACACTAGTTAAACATGTTGTTCCTGATAACATTAAGATTTAATCAAATATTAAAGTGAATAAACATTTATAATTTCCTAAAATATTTATAATATTATATAAACATCATACATAACAGGGGTAACCTTATAAACTCTTCTCATTACAGAAAGACAGGTCTGCTTAGAGGGACTGATGCATGAATAATCAGCCGTAAATATGAAGAACTAGTAACATATATCAGGTATATCATAAAGAATGGATTCTTGTATTAGCAACAGAATGAATCCATTGCTAAAATTGGAGATCTAATATCACATTAGGACAGATAAATGCATTTTAAAGGGCGTTGTTTCACGAGATACATGTTGAATCTTTGTGTATTCACCACATAGAAAAATCTCTTAGCAATTGACTGAAATACATTTAGTTGCCTTTATTTCTGAAAATTCAACACGTGCGAATTTTCAACAACAATTTAAATTGATAACCCTGGTTTCACGTATTAAACGCAAACATCCCTTTCTGGATAAAGCGTACCAGCTTTACTTTTAATTGAAACCAAGAAAGAAACAGTAGAGAAATAAACATAATTTAAGTCGTTAAAATGCATTTTGCAATAAAATTTCGGCTCGGAAATTAACATGTTTCTCGAGCTGTGAAACAATAGTGCGAATTAATGTTTTCAGACAGTGTTTGATAAATGAAAAGAATTACTACGATCTGTTTACAAATGGGATTAATATAGGTTAATCAAGGAGGTTCACGATACAGGCAATCTGATCTTTAGTACAATAACTATTAGGCAGTGACGTGTAAAGATGAAGCAGTCCAACTGTGTTTATAGTTAAGCTTGATCAGGAATCTTGGTATCTTTACCATGAATCGGAATTGATTGGTATTAAAGAAGTTCTGATAGGGCGTTATGAGACATGAAGGGTCTTTGCAGAACACCGATTTCAAAAAATGTCAGCTTGTTTAACCATGGAAAGGAAATCTGGAAATATTATATAATAGGCATCGGGTATGAAAGTTCAACTTTAGTCTTCACTGGAGAAAAGGCAGGTTCTTCAGTATTGTTGTATGCCATAATGCTGCCGCCGCCTTCATCCTATTAAATTATCAAAGCTGATATTTGAATATATAATATAGGAAACTAGCGAATGAGATATTAACGATGCAATTCACAGTTAGTAGCCAATAATAAGTTTCGCTGCTCATTTACATCATTGTCCTTCTCATTTTTCTCCGTACTTTTACACATTCGATATTGTGTCTTTTGTTGTTGCTGCTATTACTGCAATTGCATCTTTTAAAAAAGGAATACCTTCTAAAACAATTTCGTCTGAGTACGACGATGTTCGTATTCCCTGGTGACTGATTAAATTGTTACAAAAGCAAGTTGAATAATCTTATCTGGTACAATGAGATTCACGTTAGCTTGAATTATTGTCATTTAGTACTGTGAGAGAGTAGCCTTTGCGCTGAAAATAAGAAGTTAGGTAATTTTCATTTAACCTTTAAAATCATATATATATATATATATATATATATATATATATATATATATATATATATATATATGTCCTTTTCAAAAGATTATATTTAATCAATCGTATTTATGAATATATGGGCTAAATACAGCATGCGAGTTGGACATAAGACTTGATGAGTCCTTTTTGAAAAAAGAACTAAAATTGGACTGCAATGTTATAGATGAACATTACAAGGATTAAACCATTCTTATGCAAACTTGCGCCCCAGGACGATTAGATACTACACATTTTTGCAATAAAACAGGTAATTTCATTTTGATGTTTGAAAGGTTCCAAATCCTTCAAATGAACCTAAATAGCAGATAAATGTATTCAGGTTGATTGACTCAGCTAATAGCCTAATAAACTATATTAAGAATCCTTTGGGTGTGAGGTACTCTAAAAGACATTTACTGTTTTATGGAAAGAAAAATATGATATTGGATGCCGTCTGGTAGAAAATATTTTACATCTGGTGAAACCAACGCGTATTTCTATTGCAACTATGGCGAATTACTATGTAACAATTGATATTTGAAAAATGAGGTTGTACATGATGTTAAATTGACATTACGGTTTTTAAAGATCACGACTATGAGGCTAACCTAAGTGTATTGAATTAAGTACTGTTATATCAATATGTCTATTACAATTGTCGGATTCTTCTATTATCTTGACCTGCAAGTTTTCAAGTAATAGTCTTGTGAGGAGCACAACGTCGTCAGTGTCAGATACATGTATATCAATGTATTATATACTATAAAACAATGTATAGACTTCAAGTATTGAAATTCCACAATATATTTCAACACATGGTACATTAGATACTTGTACTACTGGAACAAATGCATTATGCTTGGACGTGGTCTGCAAATGGGACAATATCAAATTATGATTATCTAAATAAATCTAGCACTACACCTTTTTCACCGCAACTGTTTGCCTAATTTCCATTGAATGTTCATAGACTTGTAACATTTTGGGGGTTATGTTAGGTATTTTAGATATAACAATATTGATTCCTTTCAGCGAAATTTCACGGATCATTTTTAGAACATTTTATTGTAAGCAGCAAATTTAGTGAGAAATATCCAGGTGCGCCAAAAACATGATGTGTAAACAAGTGGCAGTGGTCTCCTCTCCCTCTTCCTGCTATTCGATGCATTAGTGTAGTAGTTGTTTTCTTTATTTTTGAATAAACAGGCATAATTAGGACACTGAAACTATCGTTTCCTGATATATATATATATATATATATATATATATATATATATATATATATATATATATATATATATATATATCCACGTGTTTCTGGATTACTAGATTTCACGTCTGTCAGAGTAATTACGATGCAACAAATTTACAACAAACTGTAAACATAGCCTTGGTGATTTATGGACGCAGCGGTTACATTACCAAAGGCAAACACTTACGGATAATCAAACTCAAAACACAACAATGACAAGTAAATTAAACACGTAAAAAGTACGAAACCTCACATGTTATTCATTGTTTTTCTTTGTGGCAATTATGACAAAAATTAAATTCCTATGTTAATGAAAGAATTAAATTTTTTTTATGAAACGCTTGATTCGTCTTGATCAAACTGTGCACAATGACCTAGAGTAAGGAAAACATTCCAGCCATTGCGTCACGCTGTTCCGAACTTGAGGAGCGCGAGTATTCCTATTGACGATTTTATTCGAGATACGTTAGTATCTTACTATTCATGTCTCCATTTTATCTTAAGTGTATAAATTATACTGCTGCTACTACTACTACCAACTATAAAATAACAATAATATGAATGTATGTGCGTTCATGTCGTTGGGTTTGACGTTCTTAGGTGACGGATCCAATATATTTATTGTCATGTCTTAGTTTCAAGATTCCACTTGTAACTATTCCAGTCACATTAATGGAAAGTGCGATCAGGGGAAAGAAGGAAAATGTCTATCCACGGTATTCTTCCCAACACACACACACACACACTGTGCCAGTCAAATGACCCCCATGTTTATGAGATTATTTGGGAACACTTAATTTAATTGTATGCCTGATTACAGCAGAGGATATGCAGTGGCTGTATTACAGGTTGTATACCATTCCACACAAATGGCTAAAACTCGTGGGAAACTGTAATCCAAAGGATTGCAACTTACACGTTGACATGGAAAGAAAGTGATGAAATTCAGCAATAACATAATTTACGCTAAGAATCACTGTATTGAAATACATTTTCTGAACATCATACGTGCTCATATAGCGATGATGGATTCCTTACCTTGAAGAAGAAGAAACAAAAGAAGAAGGCACCGATACTATTTAAAATTACTAAAATTCAGAAAGTAAAACACAGATACTTAAATGCCTTATGGTCTATTTGTAACATACAATATTGTTTCCCCAAAATAGCTTCTCTTATCAGGAATTTGCAAATTGTAACCCTCCGGATGATGCACATGTCCTACATCACCCGAGCTATGTATACAAATCGCTTCAAGTTGCAACAGCTTCCCAGTGTGAAATAATCCAGACCTATATTTATTTCTGAAAAGGACACACAAGACCTCTGCTCACAAAAATGTAATAAAAGTTTAATGACACATATTATAATAAAACCTCAAGCAGATATAAGTTTGGGAAATACATATTTTGGAATCATCGAGATAATTAATGAGGGTGCTATTGAAGAGGCCCCTGCTGAAGAGATGAAACAACATGTATTACCAGCGGATCTTGAGCTAGGGTTTGTAAGTATTGGTGTTCTCACAGTCCTAAATAATCATCACAAAGTACACATCGGGGTATTTACAGAAATTGCGGGCCATACTCTCTCAATATAAATTGAATGCAGATGACGAAAACAGTCTTGGACGAGAGTGCCATTTCCCAGCTAGTAACAATTAAGAGACGTTTCTGCCTAACCCTAGTAAAAAGCAATGCCTGATTTATTCAATTCCATGTATTACAAAAGGTGCTCTGGCCAACTATAATGTTTCTTTTTGAGAACACTGGTTGTTAAAAACTTGCCGGCCAGAGACTGTAGCATTGACATTTTAAAACATAGGTACTCAACTAGAAGGAGACCAGCACAATAATCCTTCATTATGCTTTTCATACATCAGCTAGGACTGACACAATTGATTCTGAATGCAAGAATAACGTTTTGGTCTGCATAATTACCAGCAGGACGAATGATAAAAGCACGAAATAAAGACATATTAGACATATTGACAAGAAAAGTTTTAAATACCATATCGAGGAATCTGCATTGTCTTATAGGTTTTGATGTTTTGCAACTCTATAATCGGATGAAAATGTACCTGCCTTAAGGACTGTAAAAGCAATCATGTCAATCAAGAAGCACTTTATCAACCAGAGACAATATGAATTAAAATCGGGGTATGTGTCAAAAACTAAGAGCTTTAATTGTGGTTTATATACTTCATGGTGATGTTAATGAATTCCGATGCACACTGCTCTCTTTGCTGCAGCAGAATCTTTGGCAGTTACCTCTTTACCTCTTTACCGCAAATTACCAGTTTTTTAAACGAAATTATCCTGGGATGGTTACTTCGAAAGTGATCTCATGCTGCCTATGGAGACAAAACATTTCAAATTTAGTATGCCTCCTGATGAAATAAAGTCTTCAGAGATAGCACATGTAGACATCCGATTACTGATGAGTAAATGCCCGACATTTGCCACCGGGAATAGACTAAAAATGAATAGGAATATAGTTACGATGTTTAGGGTTGTCTTTCGCTTATCATGAAAGCGACAAGGTACAGAGGGCTATCATACATACATGCAATCTTGGGAATTGTTGAAACTGAAAAATAGGCTATATATTTTGCTCTCCTTCCACCCTCCATCTAGCACTCGGCCCGTTTTTGAGGTCTTGGTTCAAAGACTAAACCAGGCATTGCATATGCCGTTGCTGATCATTATATTTAGAGCACACACAAAAAAATATTTTCCCTATCCCTACCTATCTAAAAATGGTGTGTAGGTCCTCATGGCTTAATACCAAGTTGAATATATTCGAAAGATTTAGGTCAGGCTTGATTTTCACCTATTTATATGAGTTCTTGACTGCGCTACATCCCTTTTTGACTGGAAGTTTGCCCTTGCATTAATAATTATATTGATGCTAAATTACCTTTAAAAGGCTTCACGGATTAAAGTCAAAATTGTATAAGATATCAGTCGATTTTTATTTTCAGCTATATCAGCAACAACTCCTTTTCACTTACAAGAAAGCTTAAGTTTCTGTAATACAAAACAGAACACAATTGTAAGTGGAAAATTGGCACAATTCCAGTTTCCGATTGATTATTCAACTCAATATTTACATACTCGTATATCGTCAGACACGAATCGTTTATTAACGGTAAACAATGCTTTCTCAAGGGGGCAAGTCAGTTTATTTCCTTCTTTGAGTCGGAAAAAGTAATTTCAAATTTCATTTTCTAAGATTTCCCAGTCTGTGCCGAAAAGTGTAAAACCAACAGCCCTTTTACGGCTGCGAAATCTGGTCGTATCTCAGATTAAAGGAAATAAAGACGGCTGATATATTTCAATATCAATGTGCCAAAACCATGCAAGGCCTCTCTCGTAATACACGGTCAGGTATGTATGAAAGTAAACAAATTATGAATCTGCCATTTAATCTGCCATTTAATCTGCCTTTGCATAAACGACACGCTGAAATAGAGAGGTTTTATTACCGAAATATTAAACATTCTGCACAAATACAATCTTTATGGATTTGTTGACAACATCTTTCCAGTATAAAGACAATGGAAACAAATTGTCGCAAGCGAAACAAACACATGCTTTAGAAGGTTATAGTTTAGTGGTCTTCAAACAAATGATGGAACAAAATGCAAACCCACATCAAACCGTCCATTTTACGGCAGCCTCTAAGGTCAAGTATGGATCTCAGTTTAATTAAACTTCTAGCCAAGGACTTTGTTACTTTGCCACTAGTACATTGCAAATGTGTGAACAGATCAATAGATCGTAATACTCATGTTTAGCCTTGCAGACATTGGTGATCTTTTGATACAATATCTGAAATAAGGTTGATATTCGTCTCGGCGTGAATCTCAAGTGTACATTTATACATATCACCATGTCTGCTACAATGTTCTCTGCATCTCTAATAAATTAGTACTTTCATTGCTAGCAACAGGTAACAAACTGAAATTTGTTCCATTCACTAACTTAATAGGTAAGACAACTTTACAGCATCAGTAATGCCTTGATATATTGATTCTTCGCTTTTCATCTAATGTTTGCATTTACTGTTCAGTGTACAAAGGTAGATCGAAAAGTTCATGAACAAATGCAATCTCTTTTAAATAAAACCTAATATCATAAAAAATCGCCCGTCTTTAATTGAAAACGTCCCAAGTTAGGACGGGACGCCGTTTGTTATTCTGATTACGTCACATATAATATGTAGACGCGGTATATGGAGGAATCGTTTTAGTGATGCTAGAGAGACTGCTAAAGATGATATAAGAAAAGGTAGGCCAAGGACATCGCTCTCAAAAGAAATAGTAAATTTTGTAGAAATATATGTGAAGAAAGACAGGCATGTTACTCTGCGAGCGGTAGCAGACCATTTGATATTTCATATGGAAGTGCAGAAGAAGTTCTGATTAGTGACATCGTCTTTTTATACCTCGTATATGTAGATGTGGTGGCAAAAGGACATATGAGTCCGTTTTCAAACAGAGAGTAGTTATAAAAATTTATGAAAAATTTATAAAGAACAAACGGAGTTATGGGTAAAGATATACAGAGAATTATTATACAGGTACAACGTAGAAGACTGTGCTTCTTTAATTGGATCATCACATGTGATAAAACTTGGATATACTATTGTAAACCCCTGAGTAAGGGACAAATCATATGAAAGCACACAAGTTCGTCATATACTATAATAGCATGTCTTTCCAAATTTGCTGGAAACATTATGTGCATTATGGTCTTCAACACACAAAGAATATATTTGAACGACATGGTACTTATGAACACTACAATGAATGGAGAATAATGTGTCATAGTGATCAGATATAATATATGTAAGACTATTGGCAAAACTTGTCCAGACGTTCTGAGGACTGGCTGAATTTTCCATCAGGATAACGCCCTCGCACACACATGCAAGTTTGTAATGCAGACCTTACAAACACTTGAAGTTGAAACCCGAAATTGCCCACCATGCAACCCCATTTAACTCTTTGCGATTTCTTGGTTTTACTAAAATCGAAAGAATCGTTACTGGAAAACCATTTCGAAAGCAGATAAGAACTAAGGGATCCAATCACCGGGTTGATGCGAATTATGTCACTTGACGGGCTGCTGCACATGTTCAAGACATGGGTCACAAGATGGGAGAAGTGCACTCAGTCGAAAGGAAGTTACTTTGAGAAGTACTACTAAAATTATTGTAAATAATTAAGTAACATTTTCTTTGTTATTATACATTTTTGATCAATCCTCGTATAATTTATATGTTGCATTTTGTTACATTATCTCTTTATTGAGAAGACAAATGTACGGATGTACATATCAACTGATAACGTTATTAACAGTATCATGACGTAATTCAAGGATTCGCTCGGTAAATATAATGCAAAATGTTGATCTTAAAATTTGCATAAAACGCCTTCTTACTTCCTTGCATTATCTGATCAATCAGTAGCTATTGCGTCCTCTTTCAGGGCAAGGGGCTATCCATATCGACTTTATCAACCAGAGGAGACTAACCGGGTCGACAAATGGCAAAATCCATTCCTTATTCTGGTAATGCTGGAATGGTACTACCCCAGAGGATCATATCAATCGTACATAACTTTGTCTGGTAGTTGTTTGTGAATGTATACTTGTGTTTTATATTTGCAATTGTGCTGTCATATCCTCGTCATATTTGTTGTTATAAATCTCATAAAGGAGGAAACAAAGGAATAAATACACGAATGAATGAATCGCCAATTTATTTTCACCTAAAACTTGTAAAGGACGTCTTCGTCGATCGAAACCAAACTTTGCTTAGAGCTTTGTATTGAAATTGCGTCAGTCAAGTTTTGTTTCGCACGCTTCTTCGAAACTTTGACAAAGTTACAGCATGTGTTTGACTCGGGCGTTTATCCCGACAGAACGAACTGCATTTTCGCTCAATAACCTTTATCCGACTCGATGGATCGAAACCAACTTTAGTTTGGAGCTATTTACGAAAGATATATGGGCTCAGTTCGAATGTCATTTATTAGCTCTCAGATTTGAATGATGGGCTTCTCCTTGATATGGCAGTATGCCCTTGCATCTTTAAGTATGATACAGCTTAAAGTTAACTTTTGAGGGCCATCCCGGGTTGGTTCCAATTTATTATGCGGCTTTATTTTAAGAAGACGTAAGTCATTTTCATTTTTTACCTGGTAACCATTACAAATCGACTGAGTTATGGCTCTTGTTTGACATTACACCACAAATGTCTTTTCCGCTCAAAAACGTCTGAAGATTTTCATTGATTAATTCAAACTTAAATTTGATATATAGCTATTTCTGTTAGAATTTGTCAGAGTTATGGCTCATTTTTACATAGAAATTTTAGATTGGAACATTCACCAAGTTTTTTTTTACATTACGTCATATTGATGGAGGCATCAGTGTCCCCTGTATGCATTTCTAGGTTCGCGACTAAAATTGTCTCTTTGTCGAGCTATCTAGATACGCAATAAATTCTAACGCAAAATTTAGAAGAGCAAGGAGATGTATACTTCTGGAAAAAAATAAATGAAATAAATAAGTTTAAATAATAAGTACCACGTTACTCTGAAGATACCGAAGAAACCTGTGGGAAGAAATTAGCGTTCCCATTCAGTTCCACACTACCTATAATTTCTTTACTGCTTATAGACGGCTGCATTTGACATTATCATATAAGCTCAAATTGATCCTTGGTTCATGATATGTCGCCTTGCGATATCGTGATCTGTTCTGGGTATAATCAAGATGAGGCAGTTGTAGACTGGAAGAACAGGAGAACCTCTTTTACCCGGGATGAGATTCTAGCATGAAAGAAGATAACAGAGTCTTTTCTTTTTATATCTCAAACGGATTCTATTCAAATACCACAAACCATAGAAAGAAAACACAGTCCGTTAACTATGGATGGATTGCGAGCGCGCGTGTGTGTGTGTGTGTTAATATGCTCGAGTGTGTGCTTATGAACCTACAGTCATATATTTGCAAATAAAGAATTGACGTCACATTTTCTGGTTAGAATTGATAGCCTAGAAAACAATTTGATTTCTTGTTCCCGCCTGGAACAATGATTCATACTTAATCCCACGTACCAATACTTTTAACCTCTGCTCATCTAGGGTACAGTCTTTTCTGTCAAAAACAATAACATTTAACTCATACATCGCACAGAAATCTAAACAAATACAGTGACATTTCACTATATGAAAGATCAGTAACACAGATACAACAACACTGGATGATAGATTCTTAAAATATGCTCCATTTACCCAATGGGTTACTTTTACAATTGGACTTGAAAACATCTTAGATAGCATATAACATCCTAGATAACATATATAATAATCTGTACAAATGTACCTATCGGTCAATTGTGGTTATGGAAACAAGTAAACTCTAATCTAGAGTGAAAAGATTGTAATTGCTTGACGGAATAGTACATGGTTATATTTCTCTTTAGAGTAAATAGTGTACGAATAAACTCGGTACAATCAAATTCAGTCGACATTTTAATCTCACATGTGTATGACGTTATGACACACATATAAATGGATAGATTTTCATTTTTGTATAAGTGTCCTATATCGTTATATGTGTAAGATCTTAAAATACAATATGCGCATAATTATTTTTAAAAGCATGGCATTCCAGAAAAAAAGACGTGTGCATATCATTTATTCAGTTTTGGTGCTAAATAGATGCACTTATATCGGTGTTCATTCCATGTTCGAGCTCTGGCAAGCAAAATGTTGAATTTTTTTAACGAGTTTAATAAATTTGTTTGAAATGAGCACACATGTAAGATTATATTTATTGCACGACGCAAATACAGATTGTATTTCACCAAACCGCATAACAGTGTAGTAGAACGACTTTGAAATATGTTCGGATGCTTAGTTGTTATGCCTTTCTTTTGCATAACTTTTTGATATCATTTGTGATGTCAAGAGTTATTAGTATACGTATTATATATCGGAAAATAATGACATGTGTATATTAACTTAAATAACAGAGTAGTATTGTGACAAAACACGTATTGTATGATTTACATACATAATTGCACGCTAACACATGTACTCCCTCGTTACCCCAATCCATGATTGTTTGTATGCATGTTTTTGCGAGTCCCCGCCAACTAGTATTTCATTGTCTCCTTTTAGTCTTTTCTGTCTCGAAATCAATAGATACACCCTTTATTTATTATCTGAGTTATACATTTTATAAATTATGTGTTTTTATTATATCGTAACCCCTTGCTCATTGTATTCTTTTATAAACATTATTTCCGTCCTCCAAATGGATTTTACTTAAGTTTCGATAGAATGTGTTTCGATTAATACTTTTCGTTTAGAAAAGGTGACAGGAGACAGCTGTTTTTGAAAGGGGTGACAGGAGACAGCTGGTTTTGACAAGGGTGGCAGTAGGTAGCAAAACGTTATAGACCTATCTCGCTTCAGAGCTGTGCAGAAAAAAGAATTGGAATGGTTCATACTGAACCATGTATACAGTTATGTTTATTAAAATAATCTTGTATACAACTATCAATCCGTACTTCTTCCTTGTCACTCAACTTCTTCATGAGCTTATTGATATTTACAATCAGAATTGTTCATCTATAGATAATAATGAATTCATGAGTATTGACTTCTGCGACATCTGTAAGGCATTCGATCGTGTCTAGTATCGTAGCCTTTTACATTGAGAAGGTACTTAATCATTTATCCACTTTTGAAAATGGTTTAAACGTGTTATATATATATATATATATATATATATATATATATATATATGTGTGTGTGTGTGTGTTTGTGTTCGAATTTAAATTCATATGAATAAGAATTTAAGACTTTTCTTTCTTGTGTATATAAATAATATTGCTGACATAAAGCTTAGCATTCCGAGATTGTTTCTTCATGATAATTCGCTGGCAGACTAATTAACATTTTTTTAGGAAATTGTAAATGTTATAAACACAGATCTGAAACTCAAAAGTATTGTCAAACCAGTTGATTGTCATTATGTGTTAGATACATATTTGAAACTCGTAAAATCTTGTCAAACTAATAGCTAGTCATGTTCAATCATAATGAAACGTGTATGATGCTATTTTCTACTCGCCGGTAAGCGTCCTAATCTAAATTATTATTTGACAATGAAAAGCTATGTTTCACAATCAGTTCTCGCTCTCATAAAGGTTTTGGGTAGGACAATAAGTCTTCCGTTCTTTGTTATGTATGATGTTTATATAATATTATAAATATTTTAGGTAATTATAAATGTTTCTTCACTTTAATATTTGCTTAAATCTTAATGTTATCAGGAAAAACATGTTTAACTAGTGTCCTTGAATTAGGTTGTTTTGATCAATATGTTTTCTCAATTTGAAGGTCAAGGTTGATTTTGTTTACAGTTAGAATTCCATTAAGATGACTCACATTCTAGAACATTCTGTCATGTGACCAATCTAGAACATTCTGTCATGTGACCAATCTTTATATATACCATGTTTGGTAGACATTTTGTTCAGCTCGACATTACCATCAGTCTTGTAAAGAGCTATTACAGTTGTGAAAATTCATTCCAAATTCTAAGAGAGGAATTATTTTTAAATATTCATTGGATTATAACAGTGCTCATAAACTTTTGGATTTTGGAATTTTGATTGACAATTTTGGAATTTATGTGAACTTATTCAGAGATTTTGGATTACTTCATTTTGACTTCAGCACATCAAGATTTCTAGTACATCAGGACTTTGGAAACCATTGGCACATAATAACATTCAAGAACACAGCCGTGAATTCTATATTTAGGACTTGTGATTAGAACAATCATTCTTATTGGATTATTAGGATACATAAACACATTACTGTAAGTGACTTTTTGATTTTTCATTTTAATTATCTAGTAATAAATTGCTTGTTGATTTTTACTTGATTTGTTGGTTTCACTTTCTTTCTGTTACATTTTTCTTAGACCATAGAGTCGTAACAGAAATTGGGGGCTCGTCGTCCGGGATCTGAATTTCTTTAAAGCATATTAGAGATATTAAATTTATCTTTGAAATTCATATTGATTTTGTTTTGGAATTTTTTTTTTGTCTTTGGCAAAGATTTTTAATAAAGAAATTTGTTTTGTGTGAAACCAACAAGCATTTACAATGGCATCTAATGTTCAGAATTTCATTTCAAAACCTACCCAGGAGGGGTTAGAGTGCATGAGAAAGGATGAGTTGCTCGAGCTTGCCAGAAAATACAGTCTATCTGAGGCAAAAGTATCATTGACAAAACAGAGATAAAGATTATTCTGATTCAGTATTTAGTAGGAAAGGGAATTTTTGAAAATAGTGCTTTAAGTTTGAAGAGAAAGCCTGTATCTGGTTCTGACAGGAAATTAAGGGAATTAGAGTTAAAGAACCAGATGGATTTAGAATTGGCAAAGCTTCAGATTCAGAGAGAGAGAGAGAGAAAGAAGAGAGGCAGATACAGATGGAGAGAGAGAAAGAAGAGAGGCAGATCCAAATGCAGAAAGAAGAGAGGCAGATCCAAATGCAGAAAGAAGAGAGGCAGATGGAGAGAGAAAAAGAAGAGAGGCAGTTGGAGAGAGAGAAAGAAGAGAGACAAATGCAGATACAGATGGAGAGAGAGAAAGAAGAGAGGCAGATACAAATGCAAAGAGAAGAAAGGGAAATGCAATTTAAATTAAGAGAATTAGAACTGGCAAACAGAGCACACTCCACTCCTTTAAAAACAAGTTCAGGTTTTGATGTTACTAGATATATTAGGTTAGTACCCCCTTTTCAGGAAAAAGAAGTAGATAAATACTTTCTTCATTTCGAGACAATAGCTGAAAACTTGAAATGGCCCAGAGAGCATTGGACTTTGTTATTACAAAGTGTACTTATTGGCAAACCTCGTGAAGTCTACACTTCACTGTCAGTACAACAAAGCACTGATTATGATGTGGTTAAGGAGTACATCTTGAAAGCTTATGAGTTGGTACCAGAGGCATATCGACAAAGGTTTAGGAATTGTAGAAAAGAAACTGGACAAACTCATGTCGAATTTGCAAGGGATAAAGAACAACTATTTGATAGGTGGTGCTCAGCCAAGAAAGTTGATCAAGCTTATGATAACCTCAGACAGCTCGTATTAATTGAAGAGTTCAAGAGGTGCATCCATAGTGATGTTAAAACCCTATCTTGACGAGCAGAATGTGGAAACTTTGGAAAATGCTGCTCGTATGGCTGATGATTATTCCTTGACTCACAAAATTTCATTTGGTAATAAATCGTCCTCTCAGCAGTTTTCTGGTAAAAAACCATTTCAATCTCATTCGAGTACTTCCAAATTTCACAACAGCACAACTGTTAGGAATCAAACATCTGATAAGACTGATCAGAAATCCTTATCTCTTCCTACGTGCACTTATTGTAAAAAGAAAGGGCACGTTATTTCTGATTGCTTCAAGTTGAAAAATAAGCAACAGAGTAAAGAGAGAGCTTTTCCAAATGCTCTTATTTCTACGAGGTCAAGGTCACGGTCTTGTATTGAAAGGAATACATTTGTTGGGTCAAACAAACCCCAGTCTGATTCTATTTTGGAGGCTTATGAACCATTCATGTCAGAAGGTTCTATATCACTTATTGGTGATTCTGCCAAACCTATCCCAATTAAAATATTAAGGGACACTGGAGCTTCTCAGAGTCTTTTATTATCAGGTACTTTGCCTTTGTCTGAGGAGTCTTCTTCAAGTGAAAGTGTTCTTGTTCAGGGAGTAGAGTGCGGCTTTGTAAATGTTCCTCTCCATTGTGTAAATTTGGCATCAGACTTAGTTTCTGGACCTGTGACTGTTGGGGCAGTGACTTCTTTACCCATAGAGGGTGTTCATTTATTACTAGGCAATGACCTAGCTGGAGATAAGGTTGTGGTTAATCCACTTGTAACTGACAAGCCTTGTTTGAATCAGAAAGTTGATCCTGTCGAAACTGAAATCCCTGATTTGTACCCTGCTTGTGCAGTTACTAGAGCTATGGCAAAAAGAGCTCTTGAGAGTGATGTTGATCAGGATATTATTCCTTTAGCTGACACATGTATTGGTCAGTTTTTTGATGAGGTCACGTTTTCCTCAGGTATTGATCAATCAAATGGTATGGATCACAGTGATCCTCTTTTGGCAACTCATTCTCTTTGTCCTACTCAGGATGACAAACGACAATCCCTTGTCGTTGAACAGGAGCAAGATCCCGAGATATCTTGTTTGTTTCAGAGGGCTATTAGTGAAACTGAAGCCACACAAGTTCCAGTGTGTTACTTTGTGAAAAATGGGGTCCTTATGAGGAAATGGAGACCACCTGATGTACCCGCTGGTGACGAGTGGTCAGTGAGCTATCAAATTGTTGTTCCTAAGTCATATCGACAGGAAATTCTTAATTTAGCCCATGAAACCCCTTTAGCTGGTCATTTAGGAGTCCGTAAGACTTATCACAAGATCTTGAATCATTTTTATTGGCCGAAACTCAAAAGTGATGTTTCTAAATACTGCAGATCTTGTCACACTTGTCAAATGGTAGGAAAACCCAATCAGAAGATACCTAAGGCTCATCTGCAACCTATTCCTGCATTTGATGAACCATTTAGTAGAATAATAGTAGACTGTGTTGGTCCTTTACCTAAAACCAAGTTAGGCAACCAATACTTGTTGACCATCATGTGTACATCTACAAGATTTCCAGAGGCAATTCCTCTGAGAAATATAAAAACTAAAACTATTGTGAAAGCTTTGGTGAAGTTTTTTACACTTGTTGGCCTTCCCAAATCTGTCCAGTCGGATCAAGGGTCAAATTTTATGTCTGGAATTTTCCAACAAGTTATGCATGAATTAGGCATCCAACAGTTTAAATCTTCTGCCTATCACCCTGAAAGTCAAGGTGCTTTGGAAAGATTTCATCAAACTTTGAAGAATATGATTCGATCATATTGCTTTGATACAGAAAAGGATTGGGATGAGGGTGTTCATTTGTTGTTGTTTGCTGTTAGGGAATCAGTTCAAGAGTCGTTGGGTTTTAGTCCCTTTGAACTAGTTTTTGGTCATACTGTCCGTGGACCATTGAAATTATTGAAAGAGAAACTTCTTTCAAATGAAGACTCAAAGATTAATCTTCTTGATTATGTTTCTGATTTCAAATACAAGTTGTCAAAGGCCTGTGAAGTAGCAAGAACTAATCTTCACACTACTCAGTCAAATATGAAATTAAGGTATGACAGAAATTCACAGGAAAGGAGTTTTAAACCTGGTGACAAAGTTCTGGCTCTCTTTCCCATACCTCAGAATCCTCTTCAGGCTAAATTTTTTGGTCCTTATACCGTTGAAAAGAAAGTAAATGACTTAAATTATATCATTAACACTCCTGGGAGACGGAAACAGAAACAACTTTGTCATATAAATATGTTAAAGGAATATTTTGACAGAGATAGCTCAGCTAATTATTCAGTTAATTTAGTTGTACCTGTCCCACACAGTGAAGATATCAACGATGGAGTACGATCAGACTATAGTGACTCTGGTATAACCAATCTTCGGAATTCAGAAATATTGAACAACCTAGACCAGAAACTTTCACATCTACAACAACAGGAAAGAAATGAACTAAAACAGCTATTACATGACTATGAGCACTTGTTTCCTGATGTTCCAACACGAACAAGTAAAATTTATCATGACGTTGACATTGTAGATTCTGCGCCTGTGAAACAGCATCCTTATAGGATGAATCCTCTCAAACAGAACTATCTGAAGAAAGAAATTCAGTATCTACTGGAGAATGATTTCATAGAACCAAGTAAAAGTAACTGGAGTTCACCATGTATTGTTGTTCCCAAGCCAGATAATACATTCCGTATGTGTACTGACTATAGAAAAGTCAACAGTGTCACCAAAACTGATTCATTTCCAATCCCAAGAATGGACGATTGCATTGATAAAATTGGAAATGCGGAATATGTCACCAAGTTTGACCTTTTAAAAGGATTCTGGCAAATTCCACTGACGGAAAGGGCAAAAGAAATTTCAGCATTTGCAACTCCAGATGGACTTTATCAATATAAAGTCATGCCGTTTGGAATGAAAAATTCGCCTGCAACGTTTCAACGTCTGATGAACATGATAACATTTGGTCTTGATAATTGTGACGCTTATATCGATGACGTCATTATCTACAACAACACCTGGGAAGATCATTTGGAAACCATTCGAAAATTCTTCGATCGACTCAGTGATGCGAATCTGACAATTAATTTGAGCAAAAGTGAGTTTTGCCATGCTTGTGTCACATTTTTAGGAGATATTGTGGGACAAGGTCAAGTTAAACCTATAGAAGCTAAGGTCAAAGCTATCTCTGAATTTCAAGTTCCAATTTGTAAAAAGCAACTGATGCGATTTCTAGGTATGGCTGGATATTATCGGAAATTTTGTTCCAATTTTTCCAAAATTGCTGAACCTTTGACAAGTTTATTGAGTAAGAAAACCAAATTTCATTGGTCTGAGAATTGTCAGGAATCTTTTGACAAGTTAAAGGCCATGCTTAAGAATGCACCAGTTCTTTCTGCACCAAATTTTAGCCAATCGTTTAAATTATCTGTTGATGCAAGTGATGTAGGAGTTGGTGGAGTATTGATTCAGGAAGACAAAAGTGGTGTGGATCACCCTGTGTGTTATTTTTCTAAAAAACTAAACAAGCACCAGACAAATTATTCCACAATTGAGAAGGAATGTTTGGCTTTGATATTGGCTTTACAGCATTTTGAAGTGTATGTCACCTCAGCTCTTTCTCCAATTATTGTGTACAGTGATCACAATCCCCTTACTTTCATCAACAAAATGAAAGATAAAAATCGGAGATTGTTGAGATGGAGTTTGATATTGCAGGAATATAACATTGACCTCAAACACATCAGAGGAAAAGACAATGTGATTGCAGATGCACTCTCACGTGCCTAGAAATGTAATATTGCTTGATGTAATTAAGTCCAGTATCGTAAAACATGTTCTTATGTAATTTTTGGTTATTGTAGTATTAGATGTATATTCAAAAGAAAGCTTTATTATATAAATCTTTCTTTTTCTTTATGAGGGGAGGTGTTATGTATGATGTTTATATAATATTATAAATATTTTAGGAAATTATAAATGTTTCTTCACTTTAATATTTGCTTAAATCTTAATGTTATCAGGAAAAACATGTTTAACTAGTGTCCTTGAATTAGGTTGTTTTGATCAATATGTTTTCTCAATTTGAAGGTCAAGGTTGATTTTGTTTACAGTTAGAATTCCATTAAGATGACTCACATTCTAGAACATTCTGTCATGTGACCAATCTAGAACATTCTGTCATGTGACCAATCTTTATATATACCATGTTTGGTAGACATTTTGTTCAGTTCGACATTACCATCAGTCTTGTAAAGAGCTATTGCAGTTGTGAAAATTCATTCCAAATTCTAAGAGAGGAATTATTTTTAAATATTCATTGGATTATAACAGTGCTCATAAACTTTTGGATTTTGGAATTTTGATTGACAATTTTGGAATTTATGTGAACTTATTCAGAGATTTTGGATTACTTCATTTTGACTTCAGCACATCAAGATTTCTAGTACATCAGGACTTTGGAGACCATTGGCACATAATAACATTCAAGAACACAGCCGTGAATTCTATATTTAGGACTTGTGATTAGAACAATCATTCTTATTGGATTATTAGGATACATAAACACATTACTGTAAGTGACTTTTTGATTTTTCATTTTAATTATCTAGTAATAAATTGCTTGTTGATTTTTACTTGATTTGTTGGTTTCACTTTCTTTCTGTTACATTTTTCTTAGACCATAGAGTCGTAACATCTTGCAAAAGTGTTATGCAGCGTAATCAGCCTTCGACTCTAGAGTAATCAACCGTCCGCTTTCCTAATGATGCTTGGTAGGAAAATTAGCCTTCCTGTCTCCTAAAAGTGTTGGGTAGGGCAATCAACATTCCTCTTTACTAATAGTGTTTGGTAAGACAATCAACCCTCTTCTCTCCAAATACTTTTTTGTTCAGCAATCAATCGTTCATTCACCTAATAGTGTTGGGCACGGCACTCAACTTTCCGCTCTTCTTATAGTGCTGGATAGGGTAATCACCCTTCCACTCTCCTAACAGTATTGAGTAGTGAAATCAACCTTCCACACTTGCAACAGTGTTGCGTAGGGCAATCAGCCTTTCGCTCTCCTCATTGTGTGGGGTAGGGTTCTGTTCTCCTAATAGGGTTGATTAGGACAATCATCCTGCTACTGTTGTCATATTCTTAGGTAGAGTAATCGGCCTTCCGCCCACCAAACAGTGTTGAGTAGGGAAATCAACCTTTCACTCTTGTAACAGTGTTGTTTAGGACAATTAGCCTTCCACTTCCCTAATAGTTTCGGTAGTGCAATCAGCCTTCCGCTCTCCTAACAGTGCTGAGGAGCGTCATCAATGCTTCAGCTCTTCTAACAGTTTCTCGAAGGGTAATCAGAATATTGTTGAGAAGGGCAATCAGCCTTCCACTCTCCTAATAGTGTTTGGTAGGGTGATTAACCTTCTTCTCTCCTTATAGTGCCGGGTAAGGCAATCGGCCTTCCGCTCTGAAACAGTGATAAGTAGGTAAATCAACATTCCGCTCTTCAAACAGAGTTGCTTAGGGCAATCAGCCTTCCATTCTCCTAATAGTGTTGGGTAGAGCGATCAACCTTCCGCTCCCCGAAGAATTTTGGGTAGGGCAATTAACCTCTCTCCTAGTAGTTTCGTGTACGGCAGTAAGCCTTTCGCTCTCATAGTAATGTTGAGTGGGGTAATCGACCTTCCGCTCTCCTAATAGTGTTGAGTAGGGTAATCGACCTTCCGCTCTCCTAATGGTGTTGAGTAGGGCAGTAATACTTCCCCTCTTCTAGTAGTTTTAATTGGGAAAATCGACCTTCTGCTTTCCTAACAGTGAAGGGTAGGGCAATTAGGCTTTCGTTTTCTTAACAGTGTTGAGTTGGGAAATTAACCTCTACGCTCTTCTAACAGTTTCGCGTGGGACGTCCAGACATTTGCTCTCAGAATGAGTGTTGGGCAGGGTAATCAGCCTTCCGCTCTCCTAATAGTATTGAATAAGGTAATCAGCCTTCCACTCTCCTAACAGTGATTGATAGGCAGATCAACCTTCGTCTCTCCTTATAGTGCTGGTTACGGTTATCTTCCTTCCACTCTGCTAACAGCGAAGAGTAGGCAAATCAAACTTCCGCTCTGCTAACAGCGATGAGTAGGCAAATCAACCTTCCGCTCTTCTAACAGTGTTGCTTAGGGCACTCAGCCTTTCAATCTACTAACAGTGTTGGTTAGTGTAATCGACCTTCCGCTCTCCTAATATTGATGAGTAGGGCAATCAACCTTCCGCTCGCGTAATAGTGTTGAGAAAGGCATTCAACCTTCATCTCTCCTAATAGTGTTGCGTAGGGCAGTTATCCTTCCGCTCTCCTAAGAGTGTTGATTGGGAAATTGACCTTCCGCTCTCCTAAATAGGTTGGGTAGGACAATCAACCTTCATCTCTCCTAACAGTGACAACACTTTTCGGTATGAGAATACTTGGTTTCTGTCCAAGAGGAAGACCCTAGCGTTGTTCTAACAGTTCAAAATGTAACCTTTAATGTCCCTGCAGTGTATGTAATACTAGTATATAGAAGATATGTCTAATCAGTCATGAAACTGTATAACTTTTTTCACTCTAACCTCGTTACAGCATCAGGTTGAAGATATCAGAGCAATATACCATTATAGTATAATTAAATAAATACATACGCAATATACTCCAAGTGTGCGACTGCAGATTAATATCTAACTGTATTAGCGCATTATTGTCTAGAAAAAATTATTGATGAATCAGTCTAAGACCAAAATAATGTTGTGCTGTTTTCATAGGAAAACGGGTCGTTCATAAATAAGTGTATATTAATAATTATTAATAATTGCATTCATGCAAACAATGTCGGTGCAAGAAACTCTACGTTGAGAAAAGAATACTAATGATTAAAGACAGATAGATTGAGATTATATTGCTTTGATGACGATGATGATGATGATGACGATGAAAATTATGATGATGACGACGATGATTATGATCATATGGACAAGGCCTTCCTTACATAAAACCAAAATATCCAGATAAAATCGAATAATTGAACTAAATTATATAAAAATACACAGAAGCGTGGTTTAAGAATGAAATTTTGAAGCAAATCGAGTCGTTTCTGTTAAAAGCAACCATAGTCTGTTGAAATCCGACCAATGCCGAGTATACATTCAAGAGAGGAATAATACTTACTACTATTTAAACCCTTCGTGTCAATGTCTGGATAACAGTTAAACTGATGTGATACATATTTCATAAGTCAATACGTGTATTTATTAGATGCACATATGATTAGTTACACTCTAAGTAATATGTCATTTTAATATGCACTAACAAATGGTCTAAAGTAAGTGTGGCTCGCGTACGAACCGTTTTCAGGAAAGTAATATGTGATTGCAATTTAAAGTAATGTATGACGATTGTGTTCTCGTTAAATAAATGCACTTTTTCCATAAGGCTGAGATTCTAGAAAGCTCAATACAGAAAATGGGTGCTTTTAAATTGACTTCGGCTTTCTAGAATCTCCTAAAATACGATGCATAAAACATATTCACAGTAACATAGTCTCTTCATGTGTCTATGATTACGTTTCAAGTTACTAAAACAATATTTATTATATTCAGTTGTACTTTTTACTAACCCTGAATCTTAAGAGCTTGAAATAAATCTCAATTACTGCCTAATTCTACCAGCTAGTTGATCTATTTATGACTGGACTGGTTTATTTCATGCAATTTACTAACAAACATTTCATGCCAAAAATCAAGCAAAATGCCCCCCATCTTCTTATGCCCATTAAATAAGACTTGGAAGTGGGCTTGAACTTTTTTCTGTCTTTGTCAGAACTAAATGTCTTTTATAGTCTGAATAAATTATGGACGCTAGCTGTCTCCAGTCCGAAACAACCAATATTCCTTTCCCGCACTGACAACTGATATTGGATTTTGGGATTGTTTTTATCAGTAATTATGTAAAATATCCACTTTTCACAAAAGTTGCACACTCCTACGTTTCACATGTCTGTTCTTATTACCAGTTGAATGTATCCCTCTAGCCCAATGATCTAAGTTTCGATGAGACCCAATAAAGGTATATGTTCTTTTGTATTTATGGCTGCTTATTGATGTATCTTATCACGCTGAAGTGTGTCTCGTAATTACATCAGTTGATACTACTATAATTGGAATCCAAAAATTACTTTCAATAAGTATATATACCCAGCATTTTAGAGTAGAATCGTAAGATCCCCGCTTACATTTCCTAAGTGGTCAATAACAATTGTTGTGTCAATCTTCAATAAAGAATAATGAGTAGACCTTGAATTCTAGAAACTCTCAGGACTAAAAATGAGACAAATATTTATGATCAAATTTATCATTCATGTAATATACTGCAAAATCAATGTCCACCCTCATCATTATTCTTTAGAGTATCAGCAATGAAATCAAGACTCTATTTTGACCTTTTAAATATACGTAAACATAATAAACTCCAATCTGTTGGACTGCTGATTTAATTAATTATATTAGGATTTTTTCCGTAAAAGGATGAAGGAATACTCTGTAAGGCTTAAGTACTTTTTCAGAGGAAAACTTTAGGGAAATTGTGCTGAAAAAGAAACATTGTTTTATTGACACATCAAAGCCACTATGATATTTTCAGATATAATTGACAAATGTCATTGATGCAAGAAGTCAATGGACAAGAAACGCGTGTCTTTGATTAGAAATGGACCCCTCTTATGAGGCCACCACTTCTCCATTGACAAGCTGACTTTTCAAAAGGGGTGGATGCTAATGAGTGGAACAAAAGGGTACAAATATACAAATTTTGTGTCGGACAAGGTGGTCTCCTTTCAAAGGTGGCCTTTTTTGAAAGGGGTTTGTCAAGCATGGGAACCACAGTATTGAATATTATTAATGGCACCGAATAATCTGTCTGAACAACATTATTAAATGCATTATTACAATACAACAAGTTAAAAAGATTGATTGATCCAACACAATCACTGTCAAATAAATAATCTTCGATATCTCAATATCAATCACTTGAATATTCGGCATTGATGAAATTCTGTTCCCTGACCCAACGCTTAGCATGCTTTGGGCCACAACAGTTTGAAACAATCACAATCTCGAACGAAATGTGTTAGATTGGCATAAATTCGAGTGTTACTGCATATCACTTAGAATTACAGTAATATTTTGTATTTCCTTAGACAGAAGTTCTTGATAGAATCATATATGTTGTAGTATACCGTTCTCACATTGAGAGGTAATTCAGCAAATTGTATTATTTTAGTAATTTGCCATTACATTCAAAATAAATGCATTTTCTTTTCTTTAAAATAATGCAATCGACTTGCGTAAGCACGTGTTGTTTACTCCAAACTTATTCATCCTAGGTTTCTTTATTTCTTCTCGTTTTTTATTTACTATCTTTTTCCTTGTTTTAATTTTCTGTCATTTTCTTTCTCTTTTTGTGCAACTACTTACGCTTTTTCCTCTTTTTTCAATATTCGTGTTTCAATTCACAAATGTTCGGTATCATTCTACTGAGTTAACTTGAGTTCTTTTCGAATTATGTTTATAATTGCTTTGCGTAGCGTTATCTTTCCAGTATAAACTTTAATTTTGCAAAATTGGTTACTTTAATAACGATATCATTAGTCTAAACATATTCTACACATAAAGTATTTGCAATGAACTTATTAAACGACGGAAAGCATATAAATTGGACCTTCTTCGTACATGCATGATAGGACGATATAATATAAGTAGTAATGTGGGACAATCAGGGTGTCACGGACATTGACATTACGCCGTAGGCTTATTTTGTGGGTCTATCTGGGTGCCTAAGTGAAATTAACATTGTTGGTAAATTGTGACATGGTTAGAAGTGGTTGACCTCAAATTGGGTTATATGATTACATTGTTAGAAATGGCTGAGCTCAATAATTGAAGAAGAAAAGCTTGTTGTATATGGGAATTAACATAACGCGGTAGATTTACATTGTGGAGTCATCTGGGTATCTACGGGAAATTAACATTACGCTGTAGCATAACATTAGATGTCACTTGAGTTATCTACACCCACTTATAGAGTACTATCCAAGACCCACTTTTTGATTACTGTCCAACACTCACTTTTTGATAACTATCCATCACGCCGTGTGTAGTGACCAATACTTAGTCATCTACTGTCCAACACACCGTACTATCCTATCCAGTACCTCACATATACTATGCAACGTAAAGGGCAGGATGTAAAAGAAGGGGGTTGAAATCGTACAATATCACACACAAGCAAAGGTAGGAGAGTTTATATATACACTATATCCACACACACAAGAGGGGTAGAAGGGGTGTTTAAGTTTTAGTTAGTTGTAAACATAGAACTAGTCTTACACAAACGTATAACATACAAACATAAAAGACATAGAATGGCAATAATTTTGAGTAGTATCTCTCTTCTCCAAAGGATTTAGGTGGCCCTGAAAATGGCCGTTGGGGTGGGTTAAAAAAAGAGGGTTAACACATACCACACATCTTCACAGTTATTATCTGTAAACTCGCTTTAGGCATCCTTGCCTCTCCACATAGATTCGTCTCTTCCATATAATTGTATCTGTGATTCTGGTAATAGCACACGATGCATTCATACATACCAGGAAGTCTGGATTGCACAGCATGATTGAAATGATGGTCTGTGGATCTAGTTTTACCCACTTCTTGTCGGGTTGTCTTGAGAATAGGTGCACAATGGGCCAACGAACCTTTATATATAATCTAGGACCGAATCGAAACCGATTGGAACGTTCCACCAATCAGAAAACTGTAACATAATTTAGTCCGGCTCTGTTCCCTATCATCCAATCAGAAGACAGCGGATGCGTGACGTCATTTTCACAATATATAAGCACGAGCGTTCCTTCAATGTACCATTGCTGCAGAGTTCAAGAGTGTTTCTTCTGTTGTTTCTTCTGTTGTCTCGCTCTCTTGAATTTCTTTACTGTTAGGGTTCTTCTTCTTGTTCTGCTGCTTCTGAAGAACGCTTCTTCTCCTTGTTCTCTTTTTGCTTGGGACACTCTGAAGACCAGCTTTGACTTTGTGGACATTCTGGAAACCAATGTCCTTTTTCCTGACAGACATAGCATGTATCTTGAGTTTTGTCTCGAGAGGAATAGTCCGAAGTCGTGTTGGAAGTGTACTTTCTGTAAATTTCTGAGGAGGTGTGTTATCTGTTGTGACTTTTCCATCTTCACAGATTGAAACTGAATAAGTGAGGGGTTATATCTATATATAGGAAGAGTGTGTACCTTAGTTAAATCAAAGTTTGAATCAACATAAAAATATCCAACCGTTCCAACAAGAAACTAGAAGCCAAGCTGGAACGACATTCTTTGTCGCCCAGCACTCTTCAAGAAGTGTTAGTAGAAGTTCACACCAGCGATTTTGAAGAAGTCATTATTGATCCTGATCCAACACCATCTACCTCTGCCACGAGACTGAAATATTCCAAGCCAAGAAAGATTATTTTCACATTCGACCTACCCACAAGGTGACTTCCAGAAAATTTCTAATGACCTCTCACACTTACACAATGCAATTTAAAGAGTTCAAGTCTCACGTTCGAGCAGAGAAAGCAGCTGTCATCATTACCTATCTATCTGAGTCAATGTTAGAGAAATCAAAACGACAATGCCAAGCTAAAGATGAAGATTGCTTGAGACTTTCTATTACTCATGGCAGTTTGAAGTCTCATGTGAGGACCTAGTTTAATACACCCATAGAATTAACTACTTATAAAATTTAAGACAAATTTCAAAACGTCCAACAATCTAAGGACGAGTTTAACATGACCGTTGGAAAAGCTACTCTTCACATGACACACGTTTTAAATACAAGAGGTAGCGGAAAGCGCAAAAAACCTTTACGGGTGCATCAACTTCGCATTACCAATCAAATTATAGTACAGATATACAACGAACAAAGTCAAATGTTGTCAGGGCCATCGTAATAGCTCGAACTCATGCAGAGGAAATCGATACAGCAGAAGGGAAACGATCTTCAGACAGGATTGGACAATCGGAGAGATTCCTACAACAGAGAGAAGCAGAACTACTTTTGTCGCAAGGAGGCATTTCCAAATAGATCCTGTTTGGAGTTCCTGAAATGCAAAAACTTCAAGACGTATTGACACCTCGTAATACGTTGAAAGTTTACCCTCAAGTCGTTCGCTGAGCTCTCATGTTTCTAGGGATGGATTTCCCAGACGGAAAATACATTCACGTGTATCATCACCAAAATCATTTCGATGCTATTACAAGTATCACAGGAATTCTCGGATATGGATGTTATTGTGACCAAGGATTTAACAGTCGGGATGACTATATTCATTGTGGAGAGAGATGTCGTAGCTGTTTCGCTTCCTCAAGTCATTGCTCTACTTGCAAGCGAACATTTGTCAGTCATGTCTGTTACCAGCGACATCACATGAAACAGTCACAGAAACACAAACGTGCAAATTATTGAGAGTGCCCCACTTGTGGAGATCTTGTTCGAACGAATAACCAAAAGTCACACGTTTGTACAGCAAAATGATATGCCGTTTTGTGACCAAGTTGTTGACTTCAATTATCAGTGTTACATTAAAGATATGACAAAGAACTCGAGAAAGTATTATATGACGATCAGAACAAGAATAATAATAATAATAATAATAATAATAATAATAATAAAAACGTGTAGATTTTATCTCTTTTTTTTGTTTGACTGTGAATGTGCACAAGAGAATGGAATCCGCATCCCTAATTCTTGTGTGGCTCATCTTGCTTGTGATAAATGTATTCAAGAACTTTGTTTTTTCACTGTCCAAATTATAATGTGATTCCAGGAGGAAGAGAACAGGTCTTTCGGGGCTTTCGTACTCCTTCAAATTTTGCCGAAAGGATTTTAGCCCCCCCCCCCCTCCACGACACTTGCAGCGAAGAGGAGGTCCATCGTTACAGGAACTGTCACCGATAGGCAACAATCATGGCTAACACTTTCTCAAAATACGACGGACAATATTTCTTATGAAATATTATTCAGAACAAGGAACCGAATTTTCAGCAATTACCATGAACGGAGCCAAAATTATTTACATGAAAGTGGGAAAGTACAGTTTAAAGATTCCATGAGTTATTTGGCTATGCCTTTGAGTAGAATGCCTAAAATGTTTGGAATGACAGAAATGGCTAAAAACTATTTTCCACACTTTTTCAATACCGAAGATAGTCAACACGCTGTGTTTCCGCATTTGCCTATGTTCGCTACTCCGACTCCGACTGTATGCGGACAGAACAAAGAGAAGCTTTCTACGCTTGGTACCAAACTCACTCTTCAGAACCTTTTGATTTTCAAGAAGAAACGTTGAAATATTGTCGATCTGATGTGGACGTGTTACGACATTGTTGTGGAAACTTTCGACAATTATTTCTTGGTTCATGCCTGAGGACAAATTAGTTATCAAAAAACTTAAATCCTTTCTCACTGTCTGCCGTTAATATTCAACCGAAGCTTTCCTCTATCTCCATTACATGTTTGAATCTCTAGACAAGAGGATACAACCTACTAGAAGTGGTGAAGAAAAGAAAATTGGAACTCTTTCCGGGGATGGTTGGGATTAAGGAAACCCACAGGTGATCTACGAATTTCAGGGATTTTTATTTCATGAATGTCCTACTTGTTTTCCTTAAAGAGACCTGAAAAAAATTTTCTCGTAGTTTACAATGGAAGAGTTATACAACCAAACATATCAACGACGCCAGAGTTTAGGATGTCACGGATACCAAATTATAGAAATGTGGGAACACGACTCGTATCGACGGCTGAAAACAGATATATACTTTAAACGTATCGTTTAAGATTATGATGTGGTAGACATAGAACCTTTAAATCCAAGCGATAGTTTTTAGAACGAAACTATGATACACGCTCGTTGTACGACGCGAACGAATCTCAAGGAGAGCAAATCAAATACATCGATGTGTGTTCCTTCTATCTTTGGGTGTGTAAATATGGTCGATTTCCCACTGGTCATCTTGAAATGTTGGCAGCACACATTGAAGTGGAACACGTTCGCCAATACGAAGTTTTGATCAAATACAAAGTCTTGCTACCGACGAACTTGTACAATCCTGTTTTACGTCATCATTTCTACGGTAAACTGATGATTCCTTTATCCAATACGTGTGCTGCAACATGTAATAAAGATGATCAAGAATCAGCCTTGACAGGAAAGTGGGTGAGTGTTGAATTGTTTCATGTTCTCAATTGCGGATACCAACTTTTAACAGTATATGAAGTGTAGCATGTTCCTACCACCGAAAAATACTAATATGGATTTTTTTCAGCCTACGTCAACTAATTTCTGAAATAAAAGCAAGAAGCTTGCGGCTATCCTTCTTGGTGTTTGACTAAAAAACCCAAAGAGGAATTCAAAGAACGATACCGATCCCTAGAAGACATTACTTGAGAACACGTCGTACAAAACGAAAGAAGAAGATCGTTTGCGAACGTCATGCTGAATTGTTTGTGAGGACAATTGGTTCAACCTCTGATATTGCCAAAGACAGAATACATGTCGATACTTTCATCTCATCGACGTCATCAACGATAAAGGAAAAGTCATTAAACACGTCGAAATCATGCGTGAACATTTGATGTTGGTGAATTACGAAGAAGTCACGAAGTCAGATCTCACCTTGCATTGAAGATGAATATTTAGGAGCTTGGATCGATGCACATCCTGAAGACACTATTTTGAGTTTTGTGGTGGACCCAAAAATGACGGCTACTGGCATCGAGACAAAAAAGGAGAACTTCATGCCAAAACAAATGCAAAACGAAAGGACTGACACTGAACTACCCTCCAGGCAAGTAGTGAACTTTGACGTCTTAAAAAGATGCTTTAAAGTCTGGTCAAGATCAAGTCCTTCGTGTGAAGACGTTGGATCCGCCCAAAATTGTACTTTTGCAAGATCACCAAATCGTCAGTCGACCCTTGGAAAAAGTTTATCAGATCGTGTACCAGAAACGAGTGCGACTTCCAGATCCAGTATAAAAAGGAAAGAGTTCCAAGACAGAGATATCCGTTTGAGCACAGACTTCCACCTGAGAATGATGCATTTGACACAGTAAGAGTATGATCAACCCACTGCAGACTCCAAGTTCAATGAACTCGAATGCGACGCTGTACCTTGTGACCATAGTGATACCGTACCCTGCAACGTAAGTGATGCATCACGACCATACCGCTCTACTATTGAAAACGCTGGATACAACTTCATCAAGAATTACAAAGCAAAGAAGAACACACATTTCGTATAGCTTGTTCTGGCTATTGTAATTTTGAAAGTCGATTCCATGTGTTCAAAAGGAAATGACTTATATATGGAAGGACCTAGTCCAACCTCTTTATCCAGAGCCGGATATGTCTAAGTTGGAGAAGGAGATAAAGTTGAGTGTTTTAGCTGTGGTGTGAAACTTCGTGAATGGGACTACACATATACAGCTTACCTGAAACATTCCAGTTCGTCTCCATGCTGTTGCTACTTTCCCTTGGTCGGTCCAAATTAGGAATCTCATGTCGGATACTTTAAAAGACGAAAGGATTCGTAGTTTACCTTAGGAGATGAGAGATGCAAAAACGCATTTACAGAGAGTTAGTCAAGATTCAAGTGAAAGGCAAAGAACAACTGCATCCAATTCAATAAATAACCATGGGTGTCTGAATGTTATAAAAAGACTGATTGAAGCGGGCTGTAGCATAGTCAGAAAGAGAGACTACGCGTCAGCACACGATACAACTCTTATGCGAACACGATATAAAGCTTGCCATGCCACGACTTCTGTCATCAGTGTTACACCGATTTCAATGTGAATGAACAGTTTTTAAAACCCCCACTAAGGATCTATTTGCTATTATTGATCAAATGAAAAAAACGTAATAAGACTCTCCATGCCTCGACATGTCATCATTATTGCACCAAAGTCTGCAGAAAAAGTCAGTGACAGTTGTCACAATTTAGTGGATTGCCAAGTCATTTTAAAAGAACTGATTCAACAAGACGATACAATTCCTTTTGAATTTTGCACGACGTGTGGTGTGTTAGTGACTACATTTTTCGGATTTCGGTTACCAACAGATTCTTTGTGGCAAATTTATAAACAGTGCATGCAAAGAACTGACCACCAAAACTTTATATGTGCACTAAAAAAGACATTGTGTTTAAAGGGTTGTGAATAGTGATGAATAAGAGTTGTGTACCTCCGTGTGAAGAAGACATTTGTAATACTTTATATACTCTTCATACTTACAAAAAGTTTGTATAGCCAGTTGGATACATAAACAAATTTACGACTGGAAGGATGTACTTGACAGGAAATATCTTAATGATTGGACACAAGAGGTAGCTGATTATACTAAAGGCACTGTGTCTGACTGATGAAAGAAAAGAAAAACATGAACTTTGTGTTTTTGACATGTGAAATATTTTTTTGTTATTGTTAAACTCTGACATAAATGTATAAAATGTTTAAAATGTCTTGTGTGGTTGATGAAATGTCAGAAATCGAAATATGACTAGAAAGTTATGGCTACATTCTCCGCTCTCAAAGTGATTCACAAAATGTCAGATCGTCAGAGTTGTAAGACGCTGTATCTTCGCCACCACTTTAACATGTTGATTGCTGGACCTTGTTGTTCAGGCAAAACCGAATTTGTCAAAAGTGTGATCGAACACAAAACAAAATTGTTCTCTCGTCTTCGGGTACACGTATGATGCAAACTAACTTTAGTTCTTTGCAAACGATGGATAGAACTTCATCGTTGGTACGAAAGACGACGAAACATTTACCTCCTAATCCTTATCTCACCAAGATACCACACTAACGGCAAGAATTATAATCGTTGATGGATGGAACAAACTTGTCAGAAACATAAAAAATCGCAACTGTAAGGACAATTATTGCAACAATCTTAACTCTCTCATCAGCTTCAGACGAAACTACTCTGCGAGAAAAACAAAAACGTAACAACAGCTCCCAAGAGAATGACCGACACAGCTACGGAGATGATAGAGAAAGGAGAAGAAGAAGTGTTTTAAAATATATGCAAGTTGATTTTGATACTTGGCTGTGTCAAAAATATGATGTCCACACCCTTGCCAGCTTAAGGAAAAACGACAGACGTGAAGAAAAAAGTCACACAAGAACCGACCATCCCTTTTCCTTCAATCCTATTGATCGTCGGGCACGTAAAACATTGCAATCCATATATATATATAAATATATATATTGTTACGACTAGGGGTAATGTAACAAAAGAAAAGACTCAAACAAGCTTTCAAGATTTAAAATACAAATATTTAATTTCCTAAAATATTAAAATATTTCAACAAACAATCAAAGTGAAAGAATTAAAAATAACTTACAGTATAGAATATCCTTAAAGGTCCTAAATTGTTATAAAGTTCACTGATCCGGAAGTTAATCCAAATATTCTGAATGAAGTAGGTTCCGAATGAAACCTTCACTGTACGGATGTACTAATAAGAATCAGTTATATCCAAGTGTTATTAATTCCAAATAGTCCTTGTGAATATGGAATATCACGCAAGTTCTAGAAATGTTTCCGATAATTTCACGGAGCTGTATAATTCTTAAAGCTTAAAAAGCAGTACTAAATCTTAAATGTACTGTATAATAATAATAATAATAATAATAATAATAATAATAATAATAATAATAATAATATCACTGAAGTAGAATATCCACACACAAAATGAACCAATCTCGTTTATGAACTCTCAGGCTGAACGAACTATGAAAGAATGCCAAACACAGCAATACATCCTATTATACAGCTTCTGACTGCGCAGAACAGAATAAGGAAAAACAATTTAAACCGTATTGCGACTTAAAAACAATTTAATCCTTCTAGAAAACAACCTTCTTTGAACCAATCAGAAATTATGTTATGGGTGACACCGCTAAAGTACTTGTGCACTGACGTTATTACCAGTCAACAAAGTTTTGACTCTTAATTGAATCATAGAATCTAGGTCAGAAGTTAAACAAATTCTCACGCTCTAGGTCGCTTGATATGATTCATGTTGAACCAACAATATTCCCGAAGACCAATGTACTGAATCACATTGAAATATCGTATAGGTGCTTTTTGCAAGAAGACAGCTGTTAGACTATTATGCAGAGATCATAAAACTATACCATTATTTACAAATGAAATAATACATAATTCCGTAACAATATATATATATATATATATATATATATATATATATATATATATATATATATATACCACACGAAGAAAAGAGCATTCGTATTTTGTAAACGTATTAAGAAGCAGCAACAACAGCAACCACACGGAAACACTTTTAGCCAGCATTTACTACAATCCTACTCATGCTGATGCTTACAGAGGAATTCAGAACAGTGTGTTGTGCATCTAGAACAAAATTCAAACGTTTATGTCTGCAAGGTGTACGACAATGGTCGCACGAACAATCGACGTACACATTACACAAATCCATTCGACGAAAAGTTTCTGGAAGTCAAACGAAAGTAGCTGGAATCGATCATCAATAGCAAGCGGATTTAGTGGATGATTCTCATTTAGCGTCGTACAATCGTGGTTGCAGATGTTTGGTTTGTGTCATTGACGTATTTTCAAAATCAGCTTGGGTAGTTCCGTTGACTTTTAAACATGTTCCGAGTTAGTGCAAGCTTTAAGACGTATCTTGAAACAAAGTTGTAGACAAAGGAAACGATTTAAAAGAACGTGTGTTGAAATATTTTACATACAACACACTCTCAAGTACATCGACGTGTTGCCACGTCTTGTCCAAGCTTACAATCAATCGTACCATCGTAGCATCGGATGTGGTCCCGAAGAAATGACACCTCAAAACGAAGTGATTGTGTCTGGTCGATTGTTTGGGATGTCAAAAACCAGACAATAGGAAGAAGTGTTAAACACTGGAGATTGGATTCGCATTGGAAAAACAAAGCGCACTTTAGGGAACGTTATATATCGAACTGGACGACATAATTATTACTTGTCACAAGACTAGTGCGTGGATGTGATCCTCCTGTCTATAAATATATGAACGGAGAAGTGTTAAAAGGAACTTTTAACTTGCCTGAATTACAGCGAGTGGCTAAGAAAGAAGACGACGTGTACAATATCGAAAGCATTCTCGATCGAAGAACACGTATTGTGGGAAAAATAGGTTCCAAGAATTTCGTTGGAAAGGATATCCAACCAGATTCGTTTCTTGGATTGAAGCTTCACAATTCATTGATTATAAAAAGAAGTAAAATTCGCAACCATGCCGTTAAATACTACTACTGCATTTCCTTCCCAGGCTTCCCCTCTCCAAGAACTATAAAAACAGCCTCTGTGTGTGTGGTGTGGAGAACGTGTTACTAAAAATGATATTGGTTTTTAAAAAAAAAACTATTTGTGTTGTCTTGTGACATCGGATGAGATATAAAATTGTGAATTATTTTACTCATCATTTGTATTAACTATCTTCTTCCAATCCGTCATGGAAATATACCGACAATAACAACAACAACGGTAGCCTCGTCGCCAACGCCAGTCACAACTCTTTCAATCACAGCAGCCCTCTTCTAGAGTCCCTCCTTGGAAAATCATCCTTCGACAAAGAGTGACTCGTCAGAGACCAGAACCATTGAACTATGAATAACCAATTTTATTTAACATTACCCAGTGATAGTTCCATGGAAGTGTTTCACAACAACAAATTATATTGTTTCACGACCGAATTTCCTCAGGCCATACAACTGGTTCAGGAAGCACATTGGGAAATAGCTTTGGTAGAAATAATTTTTCCTACTCAAGTCATAAATATCACCGAGAATCAAAACACTTTTATCGTAGAAATCCTCAACCAACAAGTACAAGAACAGTTAGACAAAATTAGTCCTTTCATTTACGAATCCAAATTTGCATCGATCATCAAAGTAATATCTATACCATGAGAATATCTTCAGTATATTATTTCAGTGTTCGACATTTCATCGATACGATTTCAGCTATTTTCAATGATCATTTTGGCAAAGTAGCAGAGTAAAACTAACCGAAGTGTATTGATCGAATATCATGCCATTTCGGAGTTTAAAATGGATTTTTACGACGGCAAAATGATGTCCATTAATTTTTCTCCAGTTTGTTTGCTATATTGGGTGTAAACAGCTCTCTCGTTCCTACGAAAGATATCACAACAACGGTCAATTCTACAAGTAATTTTGCTTCACTATCAAATTGATGAAAGACAACATTTGATTTTTGTGTACTCTGATGTCGTCGAGTACAATGTTGTGAGAAACGCATCCGCTCCGTTGCCGATGGGTCATTCCTTTCAAAGTCGATTCTGCCATACTGTTTACAACGAAGGATGAAACATATATCACGCTCGCCTAGAATTTGTACATTCTCATTATCTTGCTGTACGTAAGTTGTATTTGACAGTGTCAATATTAGTATAAAAGGAGATTTTGAACAAAATATTCTATTCTCGAAAGGCACAGTCCCCTTTATACGACATTTTCAAAAACGATGGTACAGTAAATTGTCACAGATGTATCCTGTGTACCGAGGAGTCGATCGACAAAGAGCACCCATCTTAAAACCGATGGTGAATTGAGGATTTCATGCTTTAAAAGATGCAATGTTGACGCAAGGAAAATAATCTCCTAAAAACGCACTCATTGATAAGCAACCTTGATGAAAACAAGAACAAATGTGTTGATTCAAACTAAAAAAGACTTCATAGCGCGTCGAGACGCCCCTATAAACACACTCCACACTAATTCCTCCTACATGCCATAGCAAGACCAAGGCAGAAAGACACCCCGAAAACTCTTCAGACATCATAGACACGCCACCTCCCAGAACAAAGAAAAATAATAAAAGAACAGCTGTCAGGGAATTTGACGTTTTTGATTACTAACTAAAAAAAGAAAAACGAATCACCGAGATTCATGCGAATGTTCCAAGTCAGAACTCGATCTGTTATCGATGCCAACTACGATGATGACGATGCAAGAATCCCAATGGGTAGAAGTTAATCCTGTGTTGATTTTGACCATCTCAGCTCCTATCGAATTTGGAATCAAAGGACAAACAGAAGATTATAGCCATCTGAATATCAGCTACTTGTACCTGAGAGTCAAAGTTCTTAAAATGGACAATACCAATCCAGGCGCCGATGCCAGAGTAGCTTCCTTGCTAACGTGTACAAAACGGACATCGCAAATGAAAACCTTTACGTGCGATGTATGGAAGTCTTACCTGAAGTGGGAAACTACATCAGTCAAACTCTGAGCAGAACGAGAGCCAAATATCCTCTATGAAAACCTTCGCCATTGCCTCTGAAGTCCGATCAAAGATTGAAGATCATATTGTCCAAGGTCAAATACCAAACGGTGAGGAATGATTACCATAAGGTAACTATCGCTGGTACCGAAATGAAAATAGTAAACACGTGCATCCTGCTCTGTTAGGTGAAATTCAGCCTTATAATCTATGTGGTAAATATATCATGATATTTATAAACCAACATATCGTTTTCCTCAAAAGACAAATATCCAAAGGAAAATGTTGAACAGGTTCCCAGAGTTATCGGTCAATCACAGTGACATAATGACGCAAAATATGCACCGGTTGATCACATTGAGAGTTGATCATAAAGTTAGTGTCAACTACTAATAGCTACATTATATCCTCTTGTTGATCAATCATTGTTCTCAAATAAAACGACAAATCTTCTAACTCTTATATGAAATTGTTTTACAGTGTTACAGCATAACAATTATACAAAGTTGCGTTAGCCTGACGATACGAGGATCATACTGTAAATTCCTTGCCTATGTGACAAACACAAATAATCTATTTGATGTTGTTTTACATACGGTAGGGGCCTAAAACAGACAAGTTAAATGCTTCAATACCTAAAGGCATATCTCTCTCTCTCTCTCTCTCTCTCTCTCTCTCTCTCTCTCTCTCTCTCTCTCTCTCTCTCTCTCGTGGATCTCTTACAGACAAACTGGGTAACGACCGGAGAGACAGTGAGAGCTATAATACAAAAGCTAATCTGACGTTTAATAGCAACGACATTTCAGGCATAGTAATGACATGGACCAACTATGATTAGTTCCAATCGTTTGACTTATCTCCTTGCTTTTCTTTCTTTTCTTTTTTTGTGGTTTGTTTGTTTTATATTGGATTTTGCCTTATTTTTCTTTTTTTTACTAGCTGTGAAATATTTGTCCTTTCTTTATTTAAACCAACTTTCACTTTTGAATCTGAAAAACGTGACTTTTCCTTGTTTAAGCAATAAGGATGAAATCAATATCTCATAAAAAAGGAACCAAACTGATAATTTCAAACAAGATTGGGACTATCTACAGAACTAAATTTTTATAGCAAACACACGTGAAGGAATATGAAGAGCTAACTCCCTCTGTCAAAGCACAGCTTCTTGTAGTAGATATTAACTTCATTTGAAATTAAAGTATGTGTAGTTGTATGTAGCATAAAATAATAATAATTAAATATTGTATAGTATTTATGCTGTATATTTTACATACCAATTAATGTATACATTTTTGGTTAAAAGTAAAAACTCGACAAGCCTCGCTTCCTTTTAACAAAGTAAAACTTATACATCTACTAATATAACGAAGATACAGTGCACATAACATACATATGTATAACTTATGATTATATAAATATAATCCTGCACTGATGCAGATATTTGTTTTAGAATAATATTCTTATTTCATGCTTATCTTATGTATTGTACAATGTCTATCCTTGGGAATAAATTCGGTGAATTATATTATACTAACTGTTCATAATGAGATACTGATAGGTATGTGAAAAAGTTTTAGAAAGTAAAAAAAAATTCTTGCTATGAATTGTAGAAAAAAGAAGAACAAATTATATCCATCTTATTAGTTGAAAATGTAATTATTTTGAGATAATAGACAAAATAGCCTGGTACGAAATAAAATACCCCCCTACGCAGCTCTAGCCTCTCCGATACCTATCCGCCCCCCCCCCCCCTCATGTTAAGATGAAAACAAGAAACAAAACAAAACGTCTCTATTTGTGACTAGGCATCCAAAGAAAGTAGCACATCATACATGAACATTATATTGGATTGGTAGCAACGAACTCCTTTTATATGTGTTACTATTAAAGGCAATGTCACTTGCATGGCTATTTGTCTTTAATGGCAGCAGCAAGGTCCTTACACTGCCTGACGACAGGCCATGGGAGTTTCCCTCTTGATCTTGCTTTTGACATTTTTGAACCAAAATACTTTATTTGTATACTAACAAAATTGCTAAGTATCACAGCACGTGCTAAGTTTAGTATATATTATAGGAAAAGCAATTGGTTAAAGTAAGTAGCGTTTATATTTGACCTGAATTACATATACTGCTTTTCAACCTAATCGATATATTACATGGGAGTAAAGTGTCCAGCTCCCCTGTGCCGCAACTGTACAATCAGTTAACACATCCCTTAAAGACACCTCGGTATTGTTGTATTGTGCTGAAGAACATCAAAATATAGTCCAAAATTATTTTCCTAGGAAATAATTGAATCTTGTAAATGTTATATGAATTACGAGAAAACTACATACAACACTGTCTTTTACGGAACCAGGACTTTACCCCCCTGTCAATTACCCCCCTGCCAATACCCCTCTGCCATTACCCCCCCCCCCCCCGTCATTTACCCCCTCTGTATATTACCCCCCGGTTAATTACCCCCCTGCGACGACGAAGAGCTGCCTTGGTTTCACCTCAAAATGATTTTATCCTGTGCTCAGTCAATGGAACTAAAGCAAATACATATTGTGTTGGCTTTACCGCAATAAGATTCTATCCCTTCACTGCAAATATCATGACTGCAATGCTTGGATTATGAACATTGTTAATGACTTTGCTAATAGAGAGCACTATGAATACTTGCGAGGGATCGCACATAACATTCAGCTGTAATCATATCAATATAACATATTTTATGGTACTATAAGATTCTATCCCGTCAATTTAAGTGTACACAAACAGAATCTGATAAGAGTATTCAATATAAATGATTTTAGCAGTTTAACATATTTTATGGTACTATAACAGTATGATATGATTAATTTAATATTGAATATTCCATATGTTTTCAAGGCTGAGATTAATAAACTAAAATAAAAATTTACAATAAATTATTTTGAAATTTATTTTAATTTATTGTTTATTCTGGGGTATAACAATTATATGTTATATAGTAATAGACCGGGGGGGGGTAACAGACCGGGGAGTAATATACAGAGGGGGTAAATGACGGGGGGGGGGGGGGGGTTAGCAGGAGGGTAATGGCAGGGGTGTAATAGACAGGGGGTAAAGTCCTTGACCCGTCTTTTACTCTGAATGTTTAATAGCCAACACGCCAGACACTTAACGATTACCACATTAATTGTCTATTTGATAATGGACTATACTATTGTTCGCTAGTCTTATCTCACTTCTTATATATATATATATATATATATATATATATATATATATATATATATATATATATATATATATATATATATATATATATATATATATATACAATTGTTGTTGTATTTATTTTTATGATTAATAGGACAATCACGTATTTTTTCTTTTGCCGAGTATTTGCTTTATTTTGGCCTCTGTTACTATTGACAGCAACACTATGACTAGGACTTCAGATTTTTCACTCGTTTAAGGCGTACGTTATCTGAATAAACTTAACACCTTACCTATTTTCGAATTAGTTCGACAGAAAACTAAAATGTCTCAATTTAATCTAGATAAGATTTTATATTTTTTTTAGTGTTGCAGTTACGCGTACTATTATACTTTTTACCTATGTAGCTAATAACTCCTTTCTGTGCAAATGCATGTGAAGTTTTGATTAAGATACTGAAATAGCAGACCATAATATTTGGAAAATGTAAAAGTGGTTCATGTGTAAAGCATAGAAGCTGTTAATGCATATCCTATCATTGAAATTGATGTTTCTTTAATAAGAACTCGGGTAAAAGGCAAGTTGTTTGTAAGATATAATTGCTACATATTCCACCTTCGTAAATAAAGTTATTGATGTAAGACTTACTTAAAGCTAGTAGTAAAGAAACACGTTTAGACAGGGGATATCTCCCATACGGAAATATCGGTGATTGTTGTATGCATATTTTGGTGTTTAACTTCGCATAATCGTCACAATGTTTGCAGGGTATACGCCCGTATATGTTGCCTTAATTCGAGTTCAAGAAGGAGATGAAAAGAGGGATTCAAAGAAGATTGATTATTAAATAGTAAACGAATCTCATCCAGTACGATATCTCACAGTAGATCTGAAACTATTCACTGGAATTTCAAAACTACATTTGAAAACTAAATGAAATGAACAAGGGATTGTTAAAGTTTGTTATAACTGTTACGTTTTTTTTTAACCCTGTTAAATAAATGTAACGCCAATCGATAGACAAAATAACGTTCTATAAAATGATCTCCAGCTGCAGGTACAGTACCCCAGTCTCCTGCAGATATATGCATGTGACTTATCATAGATAATTGTGAGTAACATAAAAATGTCGAAGGAAAAAATACTCTGCTATTGAGCAAAAAGCATACTGTAAAAGCCGGCCGACCTTATGGTACTCTCTGACTGATGTCAAGACCAACTTGGATAAAGCTTCGGATATAATTCTATATCATATCCTACAATTCTGAGGTGGTTTCATGACTTAAAGGTAGCCGTGAATCACTGGAAATGACCGACGTTCTGGAATGCCATTCTCTGCGATTGGTCAGCGGGAAGTGGATGCTGTGCATGGGGCAATTTATGAAGACGCTCGATGATACACTGTGGAAAATATTTATATTATCACGGGCATTAATTCGTCAGCTGTTTTAATATACTGAATACTCACTTGAAGCACAGAAAGGTTTGTGCGAGATGGGTCCCGCATTTGTTAATGGCTGATATAAAAAACAAAAACAGATTCGGGTTGAAATTGCCAAACAGATACACGCCAAATATGAAAAGAGTGGTCAGAGACATTTGAATGAGATTGTCACAGGAGATGAAACATGGATTTACTTTTTTTGAACCCGACTCAAGCGAAAATAGTAAACTTCATCCAAGTCGAACTTGATATCAATCGGAGAGCACCTTTAGAGCGCCCGGATTTTACAATATGCTCTTTGCTCAGTACCAGAATTGTTCTCCTTCTCCAACATTTTTCCGTCACCGTCATTTTCCTATGTTACGTCACACGCATATATCCGACGTGCTGTTCGTGCAACTGGAGATAATTTTATAGAAGGTGTTAAACTTATTGATAGGTTCAAAGAAACAAACAAGTTGCAACAAAATATTCAGAACTTTAACCTCTCTCACAATAAACAACAAGAAAAAAATAACTGATCATTTTATGCTTTTGACCTTAAATATCAAAGACGGTCTATGAGCTTAGGTACAAAATAATATTTAGCACAATTGCTAATAGCTTATTTTCACACTAGAGGCATGTTATTTTTCCATAAAACATTACATTCTATGCAACAACTTCACTTGACGCAAAGGGAATCGTAAAATGTGGTTTTTATTATCCAAAGCTATAAGTACTGGAAACTTCAAAATACGGAATAAAACCCCTTTTCTACTCCGTTTGCAGATATATATGATGTTGATTCTTGATCAGTGTGTCTTCATGCATTTAAATGTAAGTATTATAGATTTTGCATTATATATACATTTTGGGATCTATAGTTCATGCTTTATCTGTCGTATATATATATATATATATATATATATATATATATATATATATATATATATATATATATATATATATATATATATATATATATATATATACCTGTGTGCGCGTTATGTGCCATTTGCTATTATGTTTAAGCACAATACGAAATTAGGGTTGGGACGTTTCAATTTTGAGAAAATTAAAAAGGAACAGAAATCAATGCGTAGAAACTGTGCTTTGATTCTCATTATGAATTTATAGAAAAACAAAATTCTTTTTGAATGAAGATAAATTGGGTTCCTAGAGAATCAATAATTATCTGCGTTTTCTATTTCATCCTTCTGCTTTCATTTGTCTCATATAATCATTCCAAACGTAATGCGTTCCATTTGATTCGATACGTTAGTTCTGACTTCAATCAGAATATATATCTTCGAGGTGCTTCGAAGTCGTCTTTAGCCTTAGAAGTCTTTAAGTTAATTAGTTAGTTTCTATCTCTCTGTCTATATATCCCCCATGTTCGGAATTTCGAGTTAACATATTGACATCTTTGTTGCGATTTCTCTTTTTCCTTTCTCATTATCGTATCATACCACTTCAATTTTCACTCAAACTAACTGCTCTAAATGCACCGAATAGTTCTGTCTTCAAACCACAAATCTTTTTAAATGACATATTCTTTTTTAATATCTCTCCTGAACTTGACCAACTCATGTGTAATTTGCTATAAGGTACTCGTATGCGTACAAGGCATATGCTTCATGGACCTAAATACTCGATGAGTAAATTTATTATATGATTTCTATGTAGGCCGTCGTCTTTGTATTACACACAGCGTTCACATTTCTATAAATCTGTTGTCTGTGAACTAAATATCTAGCACGTTTTCATAACATGTCCGTTACTGTTTATTCATGGCGACTTTTGGGGAGAGTCATTTCCATGTGCTCCTTTTCAAGGACGCTTTCACATTACCATTACTATTTTGGCACAAAATTGTTTCGTTATTTTTCTCAAAAGGGCGTTTTAAGATCCAGGCCATGGCTGTAAAGATTTAGATATATAATTATACTATGCTATGTACTATTGTGAGATGATTTCAAAAATATAACATTTGAAGATGTCATTAAAATAATCAAGGAATTCAACATTTTAAACATTTTCAAGACATATATTGCTTTTAATACCCATAACCCAGCATGAACAAGAATTAGTTCTTCTTGCATTCTGTACAAAAGCAACAAAAGATGTGGAAGGCATAAGGGACGGTCGATTGATTGATATAGTGGACTGCTCAGTGCACACCACAGTAGAATACAAACGAGATTTAATACAAGCTTCTGCTGTTGCAAGCGTGATCAAAGGCGCGTGTAAGACACCTAAAATGTCACGGCAAAACACACACACACACACACACACACACACACACATATATATATATATATATATATATATATATATATATATATATATATATATATATATTAAAGATAAAGGATCCCCATCGCTCTTTTAAGATATCTCATGATCTTTGAAAAACTGTTGGTATCTGGTTTCCAGAGGCATTCAAATATTTATATTACTCATGAGTCAGTTGTGAAAACACACCATACAGATTTAAGCAGATTGCGTTTGTAAACCTGTATTTCCGCAGAAAAAACAACTGAACAATTAAAATGTTGTGTTTTTTTTTTCTTCTACCAGGTCTACCTTGAAGCAAACATTTCCTGAAAATTGTATTGCGCACAGTACAATAAAACAAAGAGCGAATTATTTTCCAAATCACCAACTTAAGACGACGGCTCATTGAAAGTCCCCAACGGGAACTAAAACAACCGAAGTTAGTGGACTAGTGGACATCAAGTCAGGAGACAATCTTTCAACTCTGACAAAGAGACCGACAATAAGGATACTCTTTGCATATTTTGCTGGGGAAAGATTTTCGACTTTCATTCTTGGACATTCCACCATGTAAATCTGCTGTTGTTATTTATAATTGTTTCCATTCGAGGTAGAGTGCTCTCTGAAAATAAAAAAGCATGTGAAAGGCTAAGCAATTGATGTAAGCAGAAAATACTTCACGAGAATGGCAGTTAGACGCATGCGCATCAATACATTCATAGCAATAAAGTTTCGGTACCTAATATTATTGTTTTGACTTTTGTTGTATATACAGTACCGTATAAAGTCTTAAACTGAAGACAATGCATTGTAAACTGTAATTGGAATATTGTCATGTAGACATTGTCGGAATATTAAACAGATACTTGTATATCAATGAGTAAGATTGTGTGATAGAAGAACATGGCACTGAATTATGCCTGCTTAACTTACCATATTAACATCAGACGTCTGACGGCAATCTTATGCATGGACCTCTTAGATTCCAGAAAAATCTTACTACCTAATTAATTTCAATCCTTAATGTTGTATGTTGGTACGTGTTATATATATATATTGTGTGTGTGTTTTATAGGTTTTCTCAAAGTCTCAAAGTTTAACTTTTACAAGTTTAGCTTAAACTAACTACAAAGGTGAAATATTCATTATTACGATGTCGCATATACATATCTACTTGATAGTTCTGTGTTATAAATATACAAGTCACTTGCATATAAAAGCATGCAAGCAAGATGTCATTAAGACGTATTAGACGGCTTATTTTTCGAGACTGGCACAATATTGAGGCCTGTCTAATTTCATTTGTGTATACACACCACACACACACACACACACAGAGACACACACACACATATATATGTATATATATATATATATATACATATATATGTGTGTGTGTATGTGTATACAAATGAAATTAGACATGATACACACACACACAGATATATATATATATATATATATATATATATATATATATACACACAGTGTGTGTGTGTGTGTGTGTGTGACATTCTATTTAGATCAGATTGGATGGTGGACGAGAAATAGAATAGTAAATTGAATCTGATTCGCCAGGAACTCAAATAAGCCATGTAAGTTGACATCAGCTTTAAGAAGGACTAACCTTTAAACAGGCTGATTAGGCAAGAAAAAATCACCAGCATGCGTTAAAATCTGTGAGCTTTGTGTATTTACATATCCACAAACCTACCATATTTGTCGATTTTGTGGTGCACAGATCAATCAGGTTTCGAGTCTCACCTCACACTCGTTGTGTAAGGTATTTAACAAGGGCCACCAGACATTTTGAAACAGAGAAAGAGTAACAAAGCCTCAGAAACAGAAACAATCTGCTGGTAGTACAGGCTGGTAGTCTGGGGACAAAAGCGGCAGTCTGGAGACATTGGAAAATTAACATTTAGTGGCAGTCTCGGGACAATAGGAAATTAACATTAAGTGGCAGTCTTGGGACAATCGGAAATTAACATAGGGCGGTACTTGGATACAGATCGCTGAAAGTGTACAAAATTGGGCACTTTCCTTCTACAGATCATTTCCGACAGGGCAACGACTGAGTAAGGGAAATTCTTCAGGTTACATCAAAGGGTTTGTGAAATTGAAGCAAGAAGTCAGCGGTCATCTCTCCTGGTGTCACAATCCATAATAAAAAGATCAAACAATATTACCGACACCTAGAGGAGAGTGATTTTGAACACGTGGAACAGATCGAAGGAATACGATAGTTGCTAAAGTCATGCTGAATTGTTTTTGACTTTTGCTGTATAATCAGTATGTATATATGAATGTATTGATGCGCATGCGTCTTCCCATATTGCCTAAGATTGAATACTTGGTCAAACCAAGTAAAAAAATTCAGCTCATCGCCAATAAAGGAAAATTCATCAAACAGACACGTGAAGTTTTAATCCTGGTGAATTACGAAGACGTCATGGAGTTTGTTCCCCACAACGAGTTTGGCAATGTCTTCCTTGCTGCTTCCGTGACAGTCAGTGCCAGTTTAAAATTATATTCGGGGTTGGAACCTTTAGGAGTCCGCATGCTTTACTTTGACATCGATAGATGCGCGTACATCGATCGTCCGAGAGGCATATCACACTCACATCGAAGACACATGATTAGGAAAGTGGACCGACGAACATACCAAGTAGACAATTCTGAAGTTTGGTGGACCTTATATTCGCGATTGGAATCTTTAGGAGATCGCATGCTTTACTTTGACATCGATAGCTGCGTGTACATCGATCATCCGAGAGGCATATCACACTCACATCGAAGACACATGATTAGGAACGTGGACTGACGAACATACCAAGTAGACTATTCTGAAGTTTGGTGGACCTAAACATCATTAGGGCTACCAGTACCGAGACAAAAAAGGACAACTTCATACCAAGTGTAAAGTAAAAGGACTGACACTGAACCATCGTTCGAGTCAAGTGATAAACTTTGACGTATTGAAAAAATCATTAAAGTCAGGTAAGATCAAGACTTTCGTGTTACAACGGTCGACGCTCACAAGATTGTACGTTTGTCTGATCATCAAATCGTCAGTCGACCCGTGGAGAAAAGCTATCAGATCATCTACGAGAAACGAGTGAGTCTTCCCGATCTCAACACCGTACTTACAGGGACCGTCCTTCAGTAGAAACAAAGTTCAAAGAAAATGTGAAAGATCATTTTAAGTAAAGACGTTCACCAAAAAAAAAAAAAAAAAAAAAAGGAGGGTCGACCATGTGATGGACAAACTTGCTTTAAGTGAAATGAAGTCGAGTGCGATGCTGTGTCCAGCTCCCAGAATGATGATATACCCAGCGATAAGAGTAATGCAGCACGATCTCGCTCCACTATGGAAAATGATGCCGTCTGTCTGTCCGTCCACATATGTCATCCACGTACTCACAAGCCACTCCGAGCACCACAAGCCCATCGAAAATCACGAATCAGAGAATAAAACACGTTTCCTTTAGCTTTGTATGACTATTGTGATTTTAACAGTCGATTCCAGACGTTCAAAGGGAGACGGCCTACATATTTGGAAGGACCCACTCCCAAATATGTAACGAGAGAAGTGCTTCAGATGTGGTATGAAGTTGCATGAATGAGGGTATAAATATACAGCTTACTTTGAGCATGCCAAATGGTTTCAGTGCTATTGCTACCTTCCTTTGGTCGGTCCAGAATATGATTCCCATAAATACTTTAGAAGAGGAGAGGATTCGTAGTTTACCTTTTGTAGCTAAGTGAGCACATTTACCACTATTTTTTGCAGATACAAGTGAAACGCAAAGAACAATAGATCCTCAATGGCATAAAAAGAACAAGCACTGGTATATGAATACTATAAAAGGGCTGTTTGAAGAAGGCTGTAGCATAGACGGAAAGAAAGGTTTTGGGCCAGCACGTGATAAGACTCTACTGCGAACATGTTTTAAGCTAACCATAAGACGAATACTGTCAATGTTTTACCGAATTTCATGAGAGGAAGCCAATAAAAAGGTTCGAAGCTTAGAGGATTACTTGGATTTTGTTTGCCAGCATGTTCTCTGTGGCAAATGTATCACCAGTGTATGCAAAGACATGACGACCAAAATAAATTTCTGTGCACAAGAAACTTATCTTGTTAAAAGTGCTGAGATTAGTGGCGAATACAACTTCTCTACCCTCGTGTGAAGAAGGAATTCATCGTACTGTATATGCCTCTCATACTTACTAAGAAGTGTGTGATGGTAGTTGGCTACACAGACAGATTTATGACTGAAAAGATGTACGCGACTAGAAAAGTCTTAAATTCGACTCTTGGCAACAAGAGGTCGCAGACTATGCCAAAGACGTGTGTAACTGATTTTTAGAGAGCAAGATAATATGAATTTTTTGGGTTAAAAATGAGGATATTTTCTGTTGTACCATGAAAACTTAAATATATAAAATGTATAAAATAGCTGGCGTTCTTGGTAATCGTCTCAGATTTGTCCAAACTACTCTAGAGTTATAGCTGCATCATCCGTTCTCAAAGTGATTGACGTCAAAAGTCAGATCGTCAAAATTGTGAGATTCTGTATCTTCGCCATTCCTTTAATATGTTGATTGCTGGACCAAGTGGTTCAGCGAAAAGTGTATTTGTCAAATGTGTGATCAAACACGGATCACTTTTGTTCGATCGTCGTGCATCAGGTATCGTGTGGTGTTACGAAGAGTGGCCACTGGCTCACACATTACTCCAAGAATGTAAAGGCGACTCGATTTTGTTTATAATAGGGATCCCTTGCGAAGAAGATTAGATCGTGTCTGACTCTAGTCAAACTCATCTCGTCATCTCCTTACTAGCAGACGAAAAAGAAATTAAACTTTCGTTTACACGAAAAGGACATGAGCAATGTAAACATTACCCGAACAAAACTGCGAAAGGAACATCTACTCAGTAACCTAAATTTAAAAGACATACAAAAACGAAGAGAGATGCAGTGAGTTCACACTCCACATCAACCTCTCCCAAGAAGAAGAAGAAACAAAACCACATCCCTTCCAGAAAGACAGGTACTGCGGCTAGAGCTCGCACGTACTCACGAAAAATCTCGATCTATGAACGTCTTTGCTCCCCTTTTCCTTCTCATACTTCTCCTCCGTTAATGATGATGCCAAAGTTAACACCATCGTCGGCGTTCAAAGATGTCTCAAAAGAAGAAAACATCCATCCTTTCTCGTTTAGGTAAACATTGGGATGTCTTGTCAATACTTACTTTAAATCCAATGGCCTGATGCAAAAACAGATCATTAAAAAACAGCTAAAGAAATTCTCAAATAGGGTCTGTGAATGTTATTTGAATGTATTGTAAGGAACTGTTCCCTTGGCCAAGATACTGAAACAGCGATTGGAACGACATCGTCACGTTCTTCGACGAATGGTGGGTGGCACCTGTCTTGATACCTATGGTTAAACGGGGACTGCGTGCTTTTAAAGATTCTCCAAAACGTATTCCTTAACCAATCAAGTCCCTAACAAACGTTACTAAAGACAGGAAAATGGGATGATCCGGACAAGAAAAGAATTCATTTGTCGCCTAGGCAGAAAGAGACAAGCAAACCTTTCAGACATCATGTACACGCAAAGAAAAATAATTAGAAAAGACGAACTTCAGAGATTTGGACCTTTATGATTATTACAAAAATGATGAACATGGATTCTTGCGAGTGTTCCAAGACAGGAGTCAATATGTTTGCCATGCCTCCGGCGATGAAGACGATGTAGTCTTTGGCCATTTTAGCTCCCATCGCGTCTGCAATCAAAGGACAAAGCAAAGATTACATCGATCTGCTTAACAATTACCTGTACCTGAATGTCAAAGCCATATAAACATACATCACCACTCTAAGCGGTGATTCAGAGTGGCTCCTGTCAACAATTTCAAGCATTCGTGGTTCACGATATCGATTTGTACTTGAACAACAAACAAATGAGTAAGCATGGCCAATTACCATTACTGGTATGTGGTATGGAAACCTGACATGTTACGCGTTCAGCGAGACAGCTTTGATTGTGGATGATGATGCAGACAACAGCGTCGCATTGAACAACCGACAAAAGAAAATCAAACAAGGACGGAGTTTAAAAATGATGAATCTTTTACACTTGGACATGTGGTTGCAAGACAAATATTTGCTGAGTAACGTGGATGTACGCCTGAGACTGAATCGAAGCAGTACCGTGTTCCATTTGATGGCTCATGCTAAAGAGTACTACACCAACATCAAAGAAGCCAAACTACGTGTGACGTGTGGACGTCTTACCCAACGTTGGAAACGTTGGCAGTCAAGCTCTGATCAAAACTACCACGAAGTATCCTCTACGACGAGTCAAAACCGTCATCATTGCCTCTGACCTCTGATCCAAGATCGAAGATCCTCTCTTCCAAGGTCAACTGATTAATTGTGTGTTCATAGGCATCGTCAGTAATGCTGCCATCGACGGAACAATGGATTAAAGCCCTTTCCAGTTTCAACACCTTAACGTGTCCAAGATAGAAGTCACCAGAGACGGCCAGATGTTGTGCACAAGAGTTTTTGAACCTAAATATGCCCAGAAAAATTACTTGTGATCTTTCGTTCCTCATCTGAAGTTACCGGACAATCAAGAACTAACAGTAGCCAAGGCATTTCGTAGAAAAATAATACAAGAGGATATGGTTTATGGGGATTTTATTACACTCCAGATCAAGGCAGAGACGAGGGACATTTCCATCCTATAAAATCAGGCCAACTTCATCTGAAACTTCAATTCTCAGTATCACCTGAGATCACAGTGAACGTGATCTTGTATGCAGAATTTGATAGTGACATCTCACTCTCACACGTACATACAACACAACCCCAAAGTGGAATGTAAGGAGAGAGAATAGTAGGAATATTCACACCTACACACAAACATACTTATATGTTATCACCCATGAAAAGAATAGGAGTGCTCACACATACACAAACATATTATCATACTGATATACTACTACACAAGACAGAAGAGTGTGAGGTTTAAGCTTTGTTGTGAAAGACATACAAAAAATACATTCTTTTACCTAAGTAGTGAACAAAACAGGAGACTAAGTTTTGGTCGTGCTCTGGCCATCGTGGTATTCCTACTTTTTTTCTTGTTCTCCAGTTTGATGTGAGGTTCGTGACTTCTATAGCTCCTGTTCTGAATGGAAACATCATTATTATCGTTGTACATGACTTCGTGTTGAATGCTTTTAATAGTCTAGAATCATTTCTCTCAGACTGTTGATTTCAAGGTGTCACTCTTCTTGACCTTATCTTCTATTTTACATACCTTTTCGCGCTACATGCTGGTGAGTAGGATGGTGTTTTGGTCTGTAGGTGTGAGTGTTAGTCAGTAGATGTGGTACTGGTCAGTCAGACGGCATGTTTGTTAGTAGATGTAGGTGTTAATCAGTAGATGTAGGTTTTGTTAGTAGTTATGGGTGTTGGTCATTAGGTCTGGGTATTGGTGAGTAGAGGTGTGTGCTGGACAGTCGGACAGTGTATTGGTCCGTAGGTGTGGGTGCTGGACAGTCAGACGGTGTGTTGGTCACTCATTGTGTATGTTCAACTTATGGCTGTTTTTAACAATACATTTCCCCTCGTTCCTAAACATTTTAAACCTGGCAGACTTTGTCCACCAAGTGCCGCTTAATGTTAATTTCCTATTGTTTCCAGAGTGCCGCTTAATTATAATTTCCCACTGTCACCAACCTACCGCTTCTGCTCCTACAAAGCAGAATTTTATTCTCGTAAGTTTTGTGGACAAATACAAATACACAACGTAAATATACCTGTGTGCATAAATAATGAAAACTAGCAATATATATATATATATATATATATATATATATATATATATATATATGTATGTATATATCTGTGTTTGTGTCAAATGTTAGCGTTGGATGTCCTTCTAGGTTGGATAAACCAGAGAATTCAATGGAATCCATTGACATTGGATGGAAGACCAATTATTCTTGCACGTGCTTGAATCAAAGTTCGAACCTGGGATTCGAACGTGCAGACCGAGTGCATTACAGCTGCGGTGTTTATATCGTCAAAGTATGATTTCCAGTGTCAGTTAAAAAGAAGTCGCAACATTTGTGGAATAAAAATATTCCATTTGAAGAAACAAAAACTTATTTTTAAGTGTAATTACCGCATAAAGGTATTTAAGAAAAGAAATATGCTTTTGGAAGAAACATGGAGGTGAATAAATGAATTTAACTGGGCAATCGCTCTCAGCGGGATTATTAAACCACCTGCAGCAATATGAGAGATTGAAGCTGTTAATTATTTCGTAGCCTTATGCTATTTTCGTTTGTAAATGTACACGACAGTTCATTTAGAAAGGGTATCTATTAAAGGTCGATATAATATGCCATAATATAATAATAATAATAGCTTCAATGATGCGATGTGTGGGACTGCCCACGAATGTTGCAAGAAAGGAGTTAATGTATATTGCAAACAATTTAAAACCCTTTAGACATAATTATCTATAACTATTAATGCTCGGCATGATATAGCTAATAAAGCGTTAAAAGTGCCGTTGAAACAAACAACAACAACAACAAAAAAAGTCTATAAGAAGCTAGTTAAACTAACGTAATTAAAAACTTACGTGCTAAAAGCAAAGAAGAGCAGCATAATTTTTCCATCCGGCAGAGCGAGTGGGGTTGATACGTAATAAAAATGCATCCCAAAACGGGCAGGATTATTGCCGATCAATTTCTATTCGGATAAATATATAATTGGATGAACAGATCGTATAGTTTCTTGATAGGAGTTTGTATAGCATTACTTTGTCAATTGTGGCCTGTTATTTCATGGTTATACAGTTCTCAAGCTGATCTATTACGATATTGAAACCTGACACGTGTGACGATATGACTATGGAAAATATTTATCCTAAATACGTGATCATCGATGTAATCTTGAAAATACAAAAACGTATTTCAAAGTAATTTTTGAATGAACAATTGCCCGTACTTATCAAGAGATATTAAAGTTAATATAGAATTGCCTGACTTATTAATGAATATTTCAGTTACTATAGCAACTAAGTTTTAATTGGATATATTAATAAGAAATGTCATTTAATTTATGTAAAAAAAATTAACTTATAACACTGCAGCAGGTGTACAGGCTGAAAATCTAGCTTTCTCGTTAGAGTCAAAGATACACATGTCGATGTTCAGGGCTTGTTATAGGAACATGATTTTCAAATAAGAAACAAATAATTCAGACAATAAGCCTTCTCTCTCTCTCTCTCTCTCTCTCTCTCTCTTTCTCTCTCTCACTATATAGAGATTAAACGTAAGATGGTAATAACGTTAAGTTCCACTTAGACTCTCGATCTGTAGCCTGTAGGATGGAAGAACAACACAGTTTGCACTTCTGGTGAGACATTTACTGGAAGTGATTCGACAAGACCTTTGGGGAAACTCAAACTATTCCTGAGATAAACGTGACGATAGCTTTAATGTCTATTCAGAGAAAGGTCTCTGGGCCGTATAATATCGCAATAGAAAAGAAAAAGGAACAACTTATCTTAAGAACGGAGAAACCGACAAACGAAACAAAAGTTAAGATGAATGGTTTGTGTGTCATGAGCAAGGGCATTGATTTTCAAACTGCCCTAACACAAAAGGAAAGATAAGGAAGATAAAAATGAGGAGAACGATGAGATTTCAGGAGAAGAAGAAGAAATCATTCCCATTAAGAATTCATAGCAAGTCTTTAACAAGAACAAATGGACATTTGTGAAATGATAGAAATTATTTGAGATTCTTGTTTCATGAGAATATACATCCAAAAATAAAAATATTTTCAAATTATTATTATTATTATTATTATTATACTAACCAACACAGATTCAGGGATGGAGAGGTGTTTTTAAGTTGTTGATTTTAAAATTAAAAGATTGTCTCTATTTTTTGATAATTTCTATTTTTCTTTAAATTAAGTTTTTCTTTATAATTTGTAAATTTCTCAACTAAAATGTGTAGTATTATTGGTAATGTTTCAAATTTTACATTTTGAATTATTTTAAAGTTTAAAATATATTTTTTTAATTTTATGTTTATAAACTTTAAGTTTACAATTTTAAAAAATTTAAATTTTGAAATTTGTAATTATTTTGCAATTTGTTTTTCAATTTTTAAAATATCTTAATTTGGTTATTAAATTTTTTTTGTCTCAGTGTTATGTCTCTTTATTTTGTGTTTACCAATTTTCATATATGACTCAATTTCCAACAATATGTATGTTTGTATATATGTGTGTGCGTGTATGTATGTGTTTATGCTTGTACCCACCCCTCACAGTACATCATATATATTTGCAAGTATACATGATAAAAAGATAGTCCCCTTCCCTTTGCTTGTTTGTATGTAACGAAGTTTGTTTGTTTGTTAATAAGAGCGTTTGTTTGTTTGTTAATAAGAATATGTTTCTTTGTTGGCTTCCTAATAAGAATGTAATTGTTTGTGTATTTGCTTTTAATTAAGGATGCGTGTTTATTTGTCCATAAGCCGGTGTAAGTGACCATCGCCTATCCTCTTTCCTAACATGTTTTGCTTGTATATGTGGTGTTGGATAGTAAGAGTGTGTATATTTGTTTGTCCATAAGTAGGTGTGAATGATCATCGCCTATCCCTGTTCCCTACACTGGTTTCGTTTTTCTTAAAATAAAAAATGTATTTGTGTTTGTCGATTAGGATATGTTTGTTTGATCATAAGTAGATGTAAGGGATCCTTGATCCTCAGCTATCCCCTTTACCTTCTCTGTTTTGCTTGTAGGGGTAGGTGTTGTGTTGTAAGCATATGTATTAGTCACCATAACAAACTCCCCTTTCCTTCGTCCGTTTTGTTTTTAAGGTCGTACTGAATGTTAATAAGATAAAAATGAGTAAATGTGGGTGTTGCATATATATATATATATATATATATATATATATATATATATATATATGTGTGTGTGTGTGTGTGTGTGTGTGTGTGTGTGTGTGTGTGTGTCTGGCCATCACACAACTCTCCTTTCCCTCATCAGTTTGTTTGTATTAGTGGTCGTTTATCTTTGATAACGTGTAAGAATTAGAGCTAATCGTCATAACTCTCTACATACTCTGCATCCCTGTTACACATAAGTTTGTTGTTTTTGCTGTGGGTTTAACGCCATTTTTCAGCACATGACAGACTATACATGGCGGCCAGTTTTATCTGATGGAGATAGAACCCGGGAAAACCCCGGGAAGAACCACCGACCCACGGGAAGTAACTGGCAAGCTTTCTCACATATCCACATTAGCCGAGCCCGAGACTCGAACCCACGCAGACAGAGGTGAGATGGCAGTGATCGGTAAAGGAGAGCGCCTTAGATCACTCGGCCATCCGGGGCCCCTACATGAGTTTGTATGTGTGATAAAGCGTTGTTTATTAAGGGTGAGTATTTTTCAGTAAGGATGTCTATTGGTCAGTAAAGATGTGTGTTTTCCACTAAGACTGTATTGATTACCATAGATATCTACTGGTCAGTTAAGGGCTGGTGTTGTTCTTTTATTATATTTGTAATTTATGTTTTGAAATTTTGTTTTCTTGTTTTCAATTTTGTTCAGTTCGTTTTGTTTACAATCGTTATTTTTTAATTTGTCTGTTTTTATTGATTCAGAGTTTGTTTTCTATTTTAAAAAATATTGTCTATGAAAATATTTTATTTTTGTATTGTTTTATTTTTTCAAAACATTCACTAAATGTTTAAGTCTTTTACTTGTATTTTTTTATTTAAATTTGTTATATACTGTAAAGAATTTATTTTTGTCTTCATCTTTTAATTATTATACTTGTGGCAAGCTTTTGCTAACGTTTCTAAATGTTATGCTTTTTCTGTTTTAAAGATTTTGTTTTATTTTTATACTTTTGCTTCAATTTTTAAATGGGGGGTATAAGTTGATGCTATATTGTGGTTATTTCCGAAATTCTAAAATTGCTTTCAGTCTTCGACATTTTATGGACATATTCCTGGGGTGGTTATTTTATTTTATTTTTTATTTTATTTTTTCGTCTCCACTAAATTCCGTGTAAGTTTCGGAATTTTAGTATTACCTTTAGTCTCGATCTAATTACCGCCATGTTGGATTTTAAAGGGTCAGTGTGTTGGTCAGTAGGTGTGGGTGATGGTCAGTAGATGTTGGTGGGGATCAGTAGGACAGTGTGTTGGTCAGTATGTGTTGTTGTTAGTCAGTTAAATGTGGGAGTTGATCAGTTAGGTGTGGCTTTTGGTCAGGAGGTATGGATGTAAGTATCCAGAGTGACCCACAATATTAAATTCCCATAGAACCCAAAAGTGGCATCTAATATTGGATCTATGGATATCGTTCACATTAAATTCCCTTTTAAACCCATAGTGCCATTTTTGCAGGATGAAAAGTAAAAGAAAAATAAAAGTTATTCTGTCCGCAATGAATATACTACAAAACAATTAAATAATTTTCATTAAAAGAGAACGGGTGGTGGTGGTGGTGAGACTTACCAATATTTTCAATAAAAGAATCAATATCATCCAAGTCTATCACACGTATTCCACACTCAAGCAACTTTAGAGCTGTCACTGACGATGAACGGTCTTACTAAAAATATTAAACAGTATTCAGAAACTTAGCGTTCTGTGCGTCGTGGAAAACTCGTGGTTTTTTTTTTGTTACTCAATCATTGTTACACAAATCAAGCCAGCGTCCTGTGTTTCGCGGAGAAGTTACTTGTACGTGAAATTCTATACTCATCGCCAAAACTAGGTTGTTCTTACCATATTTAGTAACAAAAGCAACAGATTCAAACGTAATAAAAATACTAAATGGCGGAGGGGGGAAGGTGCACAAAAGTGCACAACTTGTTTATAAATTTTTCGGTGCGCATGGGCGCTGTGCTTTATGGGATATCTTAATTACGCGTGATGAAATATCTCTATTGACTTCAACATGTTAAATTCCCGTATGATACCAGCGTGACTCCAGCATAACCTCCTATGTTAAATTACTGTTATACCCCACACCAGTACCCAATGTTAATCTTACGGACGATTTTCACATTAAACCTCCGTTTTCCACAGACGAACTCATTTGTCCCCAAACCGACCCACAATGTTACATTCAACTGGTGAACAGAGTGGCCCACAACATTAAATTCCCCTTGTCTCCAGACCGACTACCAATGTTAAATCTAGAGCATTTGTTAACATTAAATTCCGGTTTGTCCCAAGACCGGCCCAATCTAAAATGACCGAAGAGTGGATTATCCCTTTGTCCCCAGACCAGGCCATTTGTCCCAAGATCAGGCCATGCTATAACTAACTACCTAACTAACATACTATATATATATATATATATATATATATATATATATATATATATATATATATATATCCAGTCACACACACCGTAATAGGCTATGGGTGAATAGACTTTTTTGCCGTTATACTCTGCTTGAAATGAGATGTTTTAGACATTTTGGTTTGATAAAATGTGTAGGTCCTTACTAAATAGTATTATGATGGCACAATATGAATCTGTTTGTTTATTTATTTGTTTCTTTGATTTTAGCACAAATATTATCACTACACAAAATAAAACATTTAGCCAAAGTCCATGGCATCATTTATTCGTGCGAAGTACCAAATAATGGCGAATACCTCCCGTTGCTTAGCTATACATGATTTGCCACTCATGGCTTGTTATTGTTCAAAGGGTTGTAAATATATGCCTGTGATACGTTTTACTATCATTTGCAATCTGGCAATCGTTTCTTTGTCCCATTGTTTGTGTTGCATAATGAATAATGTTGTCCATATATTTGTCTGCATTGCAATCTTGGTGTAGAAATGATCGGTAATAAGACGTGACCTTCGATACATCACTTCAGAAAACATTATATTGCTTCTTGATTTCAATGGTGCTTTTGTGTTTGTTTGTTTTTCAATGTAATAAATATCAAGTATGTACACCGACAGCCTGCAGTAGAGTGCCATAGTAGTTACTGTCCTACACAGATCCGATGGCACACTGTTTAATAACATGGGGTGAGTCTAAGTATTTATCAACAGGGGACTCTGACTAGAAACAAAATGTAAAAGTCAATATCACTCAGTCACAAACAACCCTTCTACATCCAACCCCCTCAACATAAACCTGGATCAATTTCATTTTAATATGTTGTAGAAACATCGAATTAACTTCTGCTTCGTGCATTACATTAATAAACGCAAATGAAGTGCTTCCACAGTTGGATCCATTAGATTAGCCGTTGCAAAACTACAATCGATCTTACAAGACACGTAAACGGAGAGTAAAATGGGACTTGAGACGCAGAGAGACAAATATGTGTAGAGAAACCGAGTAGGTTCATGCGTGTGAGCGTAGTTCTACTTTCATGGCACTGGGCGACCTTGTATGGAATAAATACTGACTATATAGATATATAATGTGATCTCCATGCGGTAATGATCGGTAATAGTATAAAATTGCTTATACTTTCCGGGAGCTCGCAAAACAAAAACGAACATCACGGCATCTCTTTAAATGAATTGTTTCCACATTATGAGCAAGTAATTTAAAACCATAATGTGCAATTATGTCATAAGTCAATCAAAGAAGACTTTTTTTATTAACATCTTAACCAAACCCAACAGCTGCTACAAGAAAAGATATATATGCACGTAAAGGGAGGAATGGTCTTCCTATGCAATCTTCGTATTATTAATAGTAATATAATAATATTATTATTATTATTATCATTATTATTATTATTATTATTATTATCATTATTATTATTATTATTATTATTATTATTATTATTATTATTATTATTGTAGGCAATAACGCGAGCAAGAATTGTAACATTTTATTTGAGGATTTACTCATTTTTAAAAATACAACCTTACCTCGTGACCAAGCTGGTTCATCAACTTGTTTGCATGAATAGTGCCAGTTTGTTAAAGACAGAAGTCGTTATGTTAAGTGGCTTCCCATTGATTAACTAAGTGATCTCCAAAGTCACATTTGCGTCATTTGTGTTCGGGTAATTGACTTAACGCGCAAGAAGAAATCTTTGTATATATGACCGTCTGGTCAGAATATAGATCCAACTCACCGAGATACAATAGAGTTTCCGGGTTATTAAGGGAAAATATTTGTTAGCGTTATCACTTTGACATTAAAATTTGTTATATACCACGAAAAAAAATTTTTTTTTGCTGTATTTTGTTTGTTGCAGAGAACTGAGATGCTAAAGTTACTGCAGTAGGTGGCCTTTCATCCTCTTGAAACAATTTAATATTTGTTATTTTCGTAGATTCATGTGTATAACCGAAATAAAACATTGCAGAAGTAGTGTTAATCTAGCCATAGTGATGTCAGAAAAGCAAAGGAAAACACACTCACAAAAGACACACAACCACATACAGACAAACAATAGACAGCAACCAAACAATAAGATATAAAAATACTACATTTAACATAACACTGATTGCTCCTGCATCTCTATACGTAATCACAATATTCGATTAAGAAGATAAGATACATTGTTGTGTTGTACTCTTGCTATGTTTTAAGTCAACGAATAATCAATAAAGATCGACCACAACAAAGGAAAACATTATAAGTGGAGGAGGGTGGACTCTTTTGAGAGCATTGGAAAGTTTCGATACTGATATAAAGCTACCGGTTGTAGATGTTGTTTATATAGAGCTTTTTGTAATTATTTCGTTACCTTATATTGTTTCTTGTACTCCTCTTCTTTTGTGTAAATCCTTTTCATCCTAGATCCTAACGCATACCGTTCAATTAATTTAGTATGGCCTTGGTGGGTGGAGTTTTTATTATACATACTTTTCAGTTGATTTGGAAAACAATTCAATATCCATGTGCCCTTTTCCCAGCCGTATCCATATAACTGTAAATTACGTATTTCCTCTTTCCGAATCTGTCATCAATACTATTAATTGTGCTTTTACGAATTCTACGATTGGGCAAAAGTTTAATTCCAAAGAATCCAAAGATATTTAAAGAAAGTGTACCTGAAATGATCTAAACTGTGTTTAATACAATTAGATGTAATTTAAGCAAGAGCCACTTTCTCCCTAGATGAAAAATATGGTCCAAAGCAGGAAGAATGTGCCTCTATTACACATATCTGAAAATTACTATTATTCTACAAATATATATATATATATATATATGGCGGAATCAAAATAGGACAGAGAGCTTAGAGAGATTCGATGACTTTAAACTCGGTCCTAAAGAAGGGTATTACAAGCAACAACAACAACAACAACAAAATACACTAAAGAAATAAATGCAAAAAACGGTAATATGGTACACAATTTAGAAAGCGACAATTACATCGAGTAGATTGTTTCAATCTGGAACATTTGTCGGAGGAGAAGATGAAAGATACAAGTAGGTTAAACAAAGTACCCTGTGCACTTGCATATCTAAAAAAGTTTGGAGAAGAGGTATCATTAATCATAGGAAAACATCTTAGATTATTATATAATTAAGAAAAAAATAAATGTTTGGGAAGAAATCTATTGTAGTAGATTACATAATATATATGTACATAACGGAAAAGTACACGGGGAGATAAATAAGTTAGTCAGTAAGAAAATACGAACATGTTTAAAAGACAGCAGTGTTACGACTAGGAGTTGAATGTAACAAAAGAAAGAACCACTCAAACAAGCTTTCACAATTTCTCAAATACAATTTAATTTCCTAAAATATAAAATATTTTAAACAAACAAAGTGAAAGAATTAAAAATAACTTACAGTTTAGAATTTCCTTAATTAGTCCTAAATTGTCCTATACCCTTCACTAATTCGGAAGTTAATCCAAAGTATTCCGAATGAATGAGTCTGGAATGTTCTGATGTACCGATGATTTTCAGTTCTAAATCCAAATGTTAATTTCATGTAAATTCCAATGGAGTTGAATACTTTTCATATCTTTAGAACGTAATCAAAAAAGTACTATTTAGAAATAAGATATTCCACTAAACTGAGTCTCGAACAATAAATAATCCTCCTCTCTCTTAAATCTCTGAAGTAAAAATGATGAATCTTATTAAGTTCCTTGAACAACAGTACTTAAATCTAAATTGCACTACGTAGAGAATAATTTTTCCACCAGCTGATTTTACAAAACATAAACAATCTTCCTCAATAACTTTATGATCTGCTGTAACTGTAGAAGAATGAGCGTTCAATCACTACACGACATTATACAGCCTCGTACTGCGTAAAAGAGAATAACCCTTAAGTCTGAAACTACGTTCTAAAACAATTCCATCCTCCAGTAAACAACTTTTACTGAACCAATCAGAAACTAGGTCGCGCATGTCAGCCTAAAAGTACTTTCGCACTACAATAACAATACCTTAATATCAAATCAACAAAGTGTTGACTTCGATAAAGACATGGAATCCAGGTCATTTCAGTACGCGTAAAACACGTGATTCACCATTGTTCTGTTACGTTGACCGACATAATTATTGATTTTCCCTGGACATAAACAATGACTCATGTGGCATTCTGTAATCAATGTATACAATAGCGTAGGCTACTAAATTAAATAATTTATAATACAGATGTAATAAACTAAATGAAAACTATTTTATAATTTAAAGATGATACATAATTCTGTAACAGCAGTATGTCCTATTTCTTTCAAACTGAGAAATTTATAAGGAAGATAAAAAAATCTGAGAGTGCAAAAAAGAAAATATGACGTAAGATCAAAAATGTGCTGCATACAATAACCGACAATTTGTATATGCTGAAGAACGCCAAGCAAAACAAGAAAACAAAGGAACATATGCAAATTGTGAGACTGAATAAGGACCACAACTATGATCAATTTAAGTAAGAAATCGGTGAAAATAGTATCACCATATACATTTTAGCACAAATGTTCCAAAGAAACAAAGGAACTAGACTGCTCAAAGAAAGGAAAAGGATAGTCAAGTTAAAAACAAGGTTATCACGTGGGATAGGCATCAAAAAGACGACGCGCCAATTGTATTGTTATAATGCATCAATATGACGATATTTAATACGTACATGATATCATTACATCCCAAAGAAATCTAAAAATAGATGAGAATGAAGAAAAGGAAAATTAAACGTCGATACAAATCTCATTGTACAGAAAATTGTGCTTCACCTGACAAAGAACAAATATTCTAATACTGCATAAATAGTAAGAATTAACGAGTAAATTAATTTAGATTTTCCATCATCCCTAGAATCAGTCTTTCTTAGAAAGGTCTTCAAGTTTATACATAGAATTACAGCCAAACAAAAACCAATTTGGAAACAATTCATGGTTTTGTGCCCAGTCACTAAAAGATAAAATTAACGCACATTATATCGTACAAATGTACCTACTACATCATTGTCTTTAACACATTTGCATCTAAATAAATGCTGATAATTTTAATAGATTTAGAGAAATATCTTTATAGTATATTCAGTGGGTGTGTATGAGTTCATTTTTATTTTGTGTGCATGTATTCAATTTGAGGATGGAGGGTGCTGCACATGGAAATTAAGTTCAGTATTTTACCACGTCTTTCTATGTAAGTACGACATCCCTTAAAGAATATCTCTCTGTCATAGAGATGTCATGCTGTCTCAACTAGCACTTCAAGCCAATTGCATTGGCACTAAATAACCTACTGGTGTTCCTGCACCATAAAGCTCCACATCACAAACTTAATGTTATTCTACCTCTTTTTGGAACGAAATATCGCATAGAGTCGCTTGCTTCTTGGCCCAGACCTTCAGCACTCTCCATTCTATAACAATATAATAAAGAAACATAGCCTACTTACACAACCTGGCTGATAGACTGTTGTTAACGATTTAACATAAGGACCAACAGAACCCTTCACATGCATCGAGGAAGGATAGGAAAATTCCACCTGATGGTCAGAAGTTTGCGACAGACACAAGGCCTTGCTGAATGTCTGAGGCAAAGTATTATCCCTAAGGTGGAATCGTCCTATCAAACACCGATGGATGCTAAAGAATTATCTTCCTCGCATTCCTGAACGTAAGACGAAGGTCGAAATCAGACAGTTGTATTGTAAATACTGATGTAATTTTCAAACAGCGAAAAACTATTGAAAGTTTTCTTACCTTAAGATAGAAAAAAAATTACGTTTACACTGAAAATTTAGTGTACATTTGAAATGACGTTTAAAGGTATATCAGCATTCAAAGAACAGATGATGAGATCGCAACGATAATGGCTATATACAGAGTCCGAATTGTATACTGCAGATAGCTTGCGCAATTATACAAATGTGAACAGGTAAAACAAAACATAGCCCAAAATATTAATCGAAATAGACAAAATACAATCATAGAATCCTTGATTAAATTTTGATCTAGAATTAATTGATCCTTCATAAATAATAAGGAGAATATATATAAGACAACAACGGTTTTTTCGACTTAAAGTTGGACAACAGAAGCTGTACATGCGGCTAGGTCGATCAGTGCGAAACGTCCTATTTGCGAGACCATAACTTCAACCGCTGCTCGTTTCAGTACGTAAATGTGTTGCAAATAATGTTTGTCATGATTATTGCGAAAGAATGTTCAAATGTTGATGAAAATTGTGGAGTGTTGCTACTTTGTGTGGGTTATGTTCACAGTAGAAGGTCAATTGATGGAAGACATATCGGTGTTATACTCTGAAAACACAATCATACACCTATTGTAACAGCCTTTTACTTAATACCGACGGCTCACGGATTGATACGCTTGAGGTGGTGAAATAGCTAGTATGTTCTCCGGCATGACATTGTTTCGGTACACCAGTCCACAAGCCTTCGTAACGGTAAAAGCTTCCTTCGGTAGATCGATACTCCCTTGCTCGAGTAGTAACTTTCATAAATGACGAAATTTTCCGCAGCAAGGCGACATCTAACCGACAATACTTCAGCAATTCTTCTTGAAAATCAAAAAAGTCCAAAGAATGGGCTTGGTACTAAGTGTAGAAAGCTTCCCGCCTCTCCGCTCCCATACCGTCTGGGTTGTAGTAGTGTGTCTCTGGCAGATGAGGTAGCAGGACGTGTTGATTTTCTTCGGCATTGAAAAAGTGAAGAAAATATCATTGAGCCATTTCAGTCATTTTGGTCATCTTACTCGACGTATCACAGTAACTCATCGACTTCTTTAAAGTGTACTGTTCACACTTTCATGTAAATGATCTTGGCTCCTTTCATGGTGACTTGTGGAAATTCACATCCATTTTTCTGAAAACAAAATGTTTCAAAAGAAACTGTCAGTCGTTCCGGGAGAAATTGTAAGCGATCACTGCAGCATATTGATGACAGTTACCGTAATCTCCCTGTAGTCGGTGGGATCCACGGCCCACTTGGCAAATTCAGGAAGAATAATTGATCTAAGAAATATCTTCTTACGCCTAACCGGGAGCAAGGTACTGGTCTGCCAATGATAGAATATAGGTTCCTGAATACATTCTCGGCAAGCTGGATGAGCGACACAAAGTTAGGAATGTGAATACCAGTGATAAAATTCACGCGATGGTCCCTTTTCTTTTTCTTGTTGTTGTTGTGGAGGTCCAGCTCTTCTTTTGGTTCGTTGACATATCGCTAAATGGAACGCTAAAGAAACAAATCGACGAGCTGATGGCAAATAGAACATCGTTTTTGCTTTCCTGGACAAATATAAAAAGCTTTCGAATTAGCACGAACATTCTGTCCACAGTTTGGACCCGCTTCCAATAATTCATAAGCACTTTTCTTCTGTTGGAATTGCATGATGTCGGTAGTAAAACACGCTAGACTCACACATTTTAGTCCACAGGTGGAGCACTGACTCGTGTCCTTTCCCTCGGGAACACAAGGTCTCCACGATAAACGATACCTCTCTCCACAATGAACATATCCCTCCCAATTGCTGAATCTTTGGCCAACAGTTATCACCATAGTAACTGTATCCTAGAAGTCTTTTGATATTGGTAATGGCAATGAAATGATTTCAGTGATGATAAATGTGAATATATCTTCAGTCTGGAAAATTGGGTCATCGAAACAGGAGATCTCCATGGATCACTTGCGGATAAGCTTTGAACTTACTGCAAGGAGTTGCCACTTTATGAAGTTTCTGCTTTTCGTGCGGTCCACACACGGTCTCTTTCGAAATTTCTGCTTGTTTCAAAAGGGTATCTGCTTCTCTTGGTTGTTAGTTCTGTTCAATTGGTTAACGTTCGCCCATAATCGCCTCCATTCTGGTTTGTCGGTTTTCTCAGTACGAGCTGTAGCCATCACGATAGCGCGGGCTAAACAAGTATGATCTTGGTCGTTGTCGTTCTTCACAATACTTGTTTTGGTAGTTCGGATTTTATCCACGGATAAGACATTTTTGCGTTCTCCTCTGCCCGAAGGAAGTGAAACGTGAGTCATATGGACGGTGGCTTTCCCATCGGTAATGTCAGACTCATATTTCGCTTGTTGTATGTGCTGAATTTTGTCAGTGGTTCTGGAAGGTGTTAATTCAGCAGATTTACAAAATAAATTCGATGCAGACAGAGGATTTCAAACCGTTGTGAGTTTTAGAAAGTCGCAAAGGATCTTTATCTTCAGCTCGGCACTGTAGTTTCAACCCATCCAACATAGAATCCAATAAGTGTGTAATAAATGCAGCCGCTTTATCGATTGGGACTTGGAACTTTAATTCTTTAAAATTTGACCGCGTAAGAGCAGACGGTCGTTCGAAATTTTCTGTAAGTCACCTTGTTGGCCTTTCCAATGTGAAAATAATCCTCAGGAACTATGGGAGGACTCTTCCTCTTGGGCGAACTTGCCTCTGACTGTGGTAATGGATATGGATCGATCATCTCATCTTCAAAATCGCTATAATGAACTTCTGCTAAACTTCTCTAATGGTGTTAGGTAACATAAAACGTAGTCATCGTCGCTTTCTTTCTAGCTTCTCGGAATTGTGTGATCGTTTGATGACGGTGGACTATTCAAGTTTGATTTGGCTACAGTACTCTCTCACTCTATACATAGCCCGTACGTCCGATGGTGATATTGTTCAGCTCGACTGGGACTTTCAACCTGTAAAGATGGAAGAGCAACTCAAGATCACACTTCTGGTCAGTGATTTACAGAAAGCAATTTGAAAATTTACGACGCCCTACGAAACCTACAGGAAAACTCAACACTACGTCTAAATAAAAGTGAAGATACCTGTTATGTCTGTCATGAGAAAGAACAGACAAAGTAGGTCCTGAGACAAAAGTACAGATACCTGGTATTTTTATCAAGAAAAAGAACATTGGTCTTCAAGGTGTCCAAACCTTTAAAGGAAAGTAATGGAGAGAAAAAAAGAGGAAAAAGAAGAGAGAAACAGAAGAACCAATTCCCTTCAAGAAATTCAAAGCAAGACAGTCATAAGGAAAATAGCCTTTTTGTGAAATATTGTGATTTTATTTTTTTCTTGCGATTCCTGTTTCACGAATATATTCCCAACATAAGTGAACTAAAATATGTCTTAATTTGTTCTTGTTGTTGTTATTATTATTATTATTATTATTAATATTATTATTATTATTATTATTATTATTATTTTTAGAATATAGACACACACGTATACCTCTCTAGGAGGGTGTACTGTTTTGAATGAGAAATATCTATTTCTGAGACACATGGGTGGCCCTAAAAAGGACCGCTGGGTTGCATAAACGTCCACTACAAATCATAATCATTACATCATCGGCTGCAACTGTCTTTAACCTTTACCTCGTCCGAGTCCCACTGCTGCTATTATTGCTGCCGCTGCTGGCATTTGGTATTAATAGTTGTTGTGCTATATGTTCTTAAGGAGGTTTGGAATTCTTTGGAAGTGTAGCTCTCTTTCTCTTTGGACTGATCAAAGAAGTTTCATACAAAGCTCTTGACTGCTTCAGCTCAGTCAGGGTCTGTTCCAAAGTATTCACAGCTTCCCTGTTCTCACTCTGTTCACCGTTCCAAGTCATATTTTGTATCACTCTCACCCTTTGTTATTCTTCCTGCTGTAGAAAAGTGGCTTCTTCCTTCCTTTGACCTTGCATACATCCATGAAACTCTTCTCGTTGTACCTTCTTAAAATCGTGGTATTGTGGCAATGGTAGGTACCGTCAAAATGTCTGCGTTGACAACAAAAACCAATAGCTGGAAGCCAAATCCAAATGTAATTTATTCTTTGGATCAGAGGTTGCCATAGGTGGAGTAATACTAGCAACAGCAGCGGTAGTAATACTGTCACTCCGGGTAAAGGAATCCACAGGAGGAGCACCTCGGCATAAAGTCTTTGGTTTGAACTAAGCCATGCGTACTGTACTAGAACTTTCCACGTTCTGAACATTTGAATCGTAGAAACGCTCGATTGCATGTCCTGCTAATGTCACGTCAAACCTTTTCCTGTGTTCTTATTGAAGGATACAAAACATGCGATCGATGAATTATGTCACACGTGTCCTGATTGGTTGAACCCTTCCTCAAATTTCGACCTGTTGCCAGTCTATACAAAGAGGTGTGTTTGCTAGTTGTGTCATCCGTTCTCAAAGAAAAATCATGTTGATGAGTGTAGAGAGCTCGACGCCATGGCTCGGTGGACGATCGAAAGAAGGACAGAATCAGCTGTTTTTGTCCGACGAATGTATGTGGAAAGGCACGGGTGATTGAAAAGAATCCTTAAATATGTGCCCGTAGGGAGGAGAAGCTTATAGAGGCGCAGAGTCGAGAGTCGTCGTGTGTATAAATTAGTTGGTCAACAGACACCCACTAAACCAGCGGCCCTTTTCCGGACCACCCCGATGTTAAGAAACATATCCTATTTAGTATTGCCAAGATTTCTTTATTTGTTTGCTTTTATGCATGTGTAACATGTTTAACTATACCTAAAAGAAATTTTTAAAATAATTTTTATTATTATTAAATTACAATTTGTGTTACCAATTTTGGCTCATTTTTTGCAAAACTTTTTAATTGCGCATTTGCAATAACTACTTCCGGTTATGGCATCATTTTAAAAAAAACTACCTCAGGTCATACAATGTACTACTGGTTATAACAATCTACTTCCAGCCATAGCGCCACATATAATCTAACATGAGTGCTACAAGGAGTCTCAACGATGGCTGGTGACGCACACAGGATAGATATATTGATAAATAAATAGGTAAAAGTACATAGGAACACGGAAATTTATAAATAGATATATTTGTAAGTACCTTTTGTTGAAGATTTAAATATACTTCTTTGTAATTCAATGTATTGTTTAATTGATTGCTCGGTTCAAACAATCGTTCAGTTATTGATGAAACAAAGAAGACTTTATGTATTTGAAGAACACGAATGTCTTAGAAATTAGCAATGTTAGAAATTAAAAACAAACCTTCTAATGTTGTATCATTATTTTGCATAATTTACTAATTTCCTGTTAACAAAATTAAATTCCGCTAGAAGGAAAAATGCAGTAATCGTATACAAGTACGGGATCGGACCACTAATTCATTTCCCATAGAACTTAATGTTAATATATTATAAAATAAAAATAAATTCTTCACTAGCTTGGCCTACAAACCACACATAGATCCATTCATTAAAGTTAGAGAAATTTTTTCAGCCTTAAAAATCAGGTGCTTCGCAGCATGTTTTCGAGTCTCGTGATGCTATAGAGGAGGGATCTCTGGTCTGCATCTAATAACATAGCCTCAGACCAAGAGTACATATGCTATTTTTTCAGTAGGAAATTAAATACAGGATATCAAAATAAAAGTAAATATTTTTTGTCAGCTATAGTACATAGATTGAAGTTTGTGAAATTAATAATGGAACAAAATTTAACCCATTTATTACCCAATAGGCACATCTCAAAAGATTTAGTACTCTTTTTTTTTATTCCCCCACCAGTAGACTGGTTCCCTGGCTGTAAAATAATTAGTGGTCCGATACCGTACACATCCTTGACCTTACGAAGCCAAACGTTTCCCAAGTCGTTCTTTTTCTACGTAAAAGAATATAAAGATTCATGTTTGATTCTATGCAGTCAATGCAAATTTCAAATTGGCGGAAAAAACTTTAAAGTATGAATGAAATTGTGTTGATAATATGCGTTAGAAATTAGCTCAAAATACAGTCCAACCAAGAATAGTTGTCACCTCTATGTTCCAGTCATCTTCTTTAGTAACATTATGTTCTAAAGTCTCGTCGGTTCATATGTGATACATAGTTACTTGCATATTAAGGTCACCTCGTCATCAAGGCGACTTTCTGAGAGTCCCATTGATGATCTTCCTGAATATGTTTGACTCGGCACTAATATAACATCTTTTTAATTGTATATTATAATGACATCTCCTTTTGTTCCTATATCCCATTTTCCACAATAGATAATCAAGAGTTGCATTGCTCACACCTCCCTAAATAACTTGATTTTGTATTGTACCATCATTTAATTTATTTGTTCTGAGCTGATGATATAGAATGATCTGAGAATGATCTGAGAAAGAGCCTGACTATCCGGGTGCGAAAAATAATTTAAAACAATCTCACCGGTAATTAAGCTTACGAAAAGCAAAACGAAATGGTGCCAATATAACTGAAGTCTGGTACACCATGTAAGTATTCCTTAGTCACCAGTGTTAAGAACCTAAGGCATTGAATATCCTAAACAAGGTCACGGGAAAGATAACCACATGCCACATACAACGTGACAACCACAAATCATGTATGTGTATCACGTGACAATGTGCCCTTACAGTACTGATATGGAACAGCGCTCTGTACTATAGCAGCTATATTCGTACACATTTACTGTAAATATAATGTATTTGTACACATTTACTGTAAATATCATGTATTTGTACACATTTACTGTAAATATCATGTATTTGTACACATTTACTGTAAATATCATGTATTTGTACACATTTACTGTAAATATCATGTATTTGTACACATTTACTGTAAATATCATGTATTTGTACACATTTACTGTAAATATCATGTATTTGTACACATTTACTGTAAATATCATGTATTTGTACACATTTACTGTAAATATCATATATTTGTACACATTTACTGTAAATATCATGTATTTGTACACATTTACTGTAAATATCATGTATTCGTACACATTTACTGTAAATATCATGTATTCGTACACATTTACTGTAAATATCATGTATTTGTACACATTTACTGTAAATATCATGTATTTGTACACATTTACTGTAAATATCATGTATTTGTACACATTTACTGTAAATATCATGTATTTGTACACATTTACTGTAAATATCATGTATTTGTACACATTTACTGTAAATATCACGTATTTGTACACATTTACTGTAAATATCATGTATTCGTACACATTTACTGTAAATATCATGTATTTGTACACATTTACTGTAAATATCATGTATTTGTACACATTTACTGTAAATATCATGTATTTGTACACATTTACTGTAAATATCATGTATTCGTACACATTTACTGTAAATATCATGTATTTGTACACATTTACTGTAAATATCATGTATTTGTACACATTTACTGTAAATATCATGTATTTGTACACATTTACTGTAAATATCATGTATTCGTACACATTTACTGTAAATATCATGTATTTGTAAAAGCATTTAGGTTAACAGTGCATCGCTGTGAAAACAGTTAGCGAATTGATTACCATGAATTTTCATTGTTGTTATAATTTAGAACGTTTCCTGTGTAAATTTGTATAATTGTTTGTTTGGGGGTTTGGGGGTTTGGGGTTTTTTTTATCCCAAGGTTGTAATTCATGGTATGATTCTTATTTTCCTCAGTTATTTATTTCATTGTTCTAAAGTCTGAATTATTTTATCAAATTGTCCTCAAAAGAAATTTTTTATAAATTTTTTGGTCCTTATAAGTCAATTTCGATCATATATGTTTTCTTTCACTTATTCTCATAGGTTTTTAAGAGAATATCACAAATGTAGTTACATAATTTATATATATATATATATATATATATATATATATATATATATATATCGATAAATTTCAAACTAAGTTACATTAATTTAATAATGAATAAATTCAATTCTATGCATAATGACGATGAATGTCAATTTGTAAATGTCCTAAAGGGATGCACCAATTTGCCTATCAAAGACTTCGGTTACATCTGTACGATCTTTTTTTTTTTTTTTTTTTTTTTTTTTTTTTATCGAATTCATATATTGAATTAGTAATTATAAAGGTGATTTTTTACTTATTTACTAAGCAAAAACAGCGTGAAATAAAAAAAGTTTACTTCATCCCACAAACTACTTATATTGCAAAACCGAAAAAATAAGCTGACATTTCAAATATTTCTTTTTCTCGAACATATTATAAAATAGTAAATGCTTTCTCAATTTTCAAGAAAAGGAGAGGGTAATCAAAATGCTCATAAGTATATATATATATATATATATATATATATATATATATATATATATATATATATATATATATATATATATATCCCGAATAAAGTCTATTAATCCGATGTATCTGTTTTCTCTAGTATTTGAGAGTATAAATTCGAAGATTTATATGGAAATAAAGTTTATTTATAGCAATAAAAAAAATATGGAAGTGGTTGCGCCATGACCTGTTTTGTTCAGTCTTTCTCGTGTCAGGCAAATGTAGAATAGGTACTTGTAATCAGTACCTTAATAGCGTGTAGTAGTGACACGTTGCGGACAGGGGGACGTAAATATGGAAGAACTGTCCAATGGAAAGATCTATACATCGTGACAGCAGACTTCATGTATTCCCCAATAAAGTGACTTCGTTCAATAGATTAAAATTCTGTCTAAGATTGGTCGTCTAGGAGCATTATAGCAACTACTTCCTGGCCACGTTCAGTTGTTAGACGTATTGGTTGAGGTGTGTTATGACTGGCGCGTGTAATAGCTGTTTAAATTTAGTATCCCACAAAAGAACTAAATTCATCATCAGTTAACTTTGTAGTATTCGACTTCCTTCATCCCTTACATATCAAAGCAGTCAAATATTCTGGCCCAAAGGAGACATGCATTTCAAAGAAAGTAATGCAATAATATAAAATCTGCAAGTTTGCTAGTTTAATAGCTCTTAGTAAAGTTATGTGTGGATATTTTCTTTATTAATTCTGATACTTACAGACTGTTTGAAGATTCTGGACGTTATCTTTAATTCACCTAAAAAGTTTGGCGCGAATGTTTCAATATAAAGTAGCAACTCAGTATGTATTGTGTCGCTTGTGCTCTGTGGGATTACAGCGCACTCAATTAGTTCACATAATTTAAAAATAATAATAATAATAATAATAATAATAATAATAATAATAATAATCGTTAAATATACTGGGCTTCACCCTTTCTGTTAATATGAGGAGGCTCAACTGCATTACTTTGATTTTGTAATTCAACACATTGTACAAAGTTACAATTATTTTCACATTATAATAGAGGATGTTCAGTTGCACAATTTTCGTGATCACAAAAGAATTATAAAATATATCAATGTACGTTAAACTCACAAAGGCACATACATATAACCGACAACACAACTACGTGCTCTTTCAATATTGGGTTGCGTATGTCCCATGACACATTGGATTATTCAACTTGTACATTCAAAAGCTAAAAATAAAAATTAAAAATTAAACATTAAAAATGATACATTTATACTTTTACACTAGTCCTTCCTTCTAAATTATAACTAATAATAAATAAAATATATCGTTATATAAGTAAGTTTAAAGACAGATACTAGAAGTGAAATGCTACTGATACTTTCATATTTGTGTACACATTTAATTTCTTTCTGAATAAATACAAGCGTATACATTTATTTGTAATTGTTTATTTCCTATGACTATTTCTACCATTTATAAAACGACACTACACTAATTAGTCGGTCGATAACAATGTAATGTCAAATTAAAAATGATATGCATTGTTATAGCGGGATATAATAACTAGTTTACTTACGAACCTTTTTCTGAAGAAAACTCTATAAGAATACACGCTGGAAAAGTAAGTATGAAATTAGGAGCAAAATAAGATAGGCCATGCTCATCTGCGGTGTTGTATCACCAGTGCCTGCTGTTGTGGGGAGGGATTTGGGGTCGGTGGGTGGGTGCGGATAAAGGGGGGACACATGTGTCAATCAAATGAATGTTGCATGCATTACACATTCGCTTGGACAAGTTACACATATTGACCGCTATTTTCAGTGTAAATATATATTTATACACAACTCAGTCTACTACACATTGGTTCAGATGCTAAGAATAGGCTATTTTACTCATTACTACAGCCTGGCCCTCATAGGCCCTCATACGTAACCTAGCCGTCCATATAGATGTGGCCCTCATAGGCCCTCATATGTAACCTAGCCGTCCATATACATGTGGCCCTCATAGGCCATGTTATGTAACTATGTTACCTAAATAATTGCTGATAGTCTAACAAACCAACTACCAAACTAGGTAACAAGTTAACAATCAAACCATTATACTACCTTCCTACCTAACCACTTACCTCAGCACATTACTAGTTTATTCTCAAACCCGGAAGTGTAAGCATGTTGACTAGGTCTCCTGCGGTAAAGATGGACCTAATGGCTCATGCCAGTTACATATCTGCATTTGTCCTTTCGTGTGCATTTCGTCTGTCTTTGTATCAAACATATTGAAAGAATCAATGGTTTATATACATACAAAATCTAATATTTAAGAGTTAAAAGGTCTATTTCTTGTTGAGGTGTGTTTCAGTGTTTAATATGACTCAACATTTTGAAGCACTGAAACTGTATCTGTAGCAATATGATTGGGACCTTAATTGTTTCCAGATTATAACCCAGGATAATATGTTCCAACGGTGTATACATGGTGGAAATGTCAATTGTTTCTAGAATATAACCCAGTGTATGTCTCCCTAGGGTGTATACATGGTGGGAATCTCAATTGTTTCTAGAATATAACCCAGTGTATGTGTCCCTAGGGTGTATACATGGTGGGAATCTCAATTGTTTCTAGAATATAACCGGGTGTATGTGTCCCTAGGGTGTATACAAGGTGGGAATCTCAATTGTTTCTAGAATATAACCCAGTGTATATGTTCCTACGGTGCTTATAGTGGTAACTCCTTTCCAATCAGAATATAATCCAGTGGCTATGTCCCTATGTTGTATACGGTGGTAACTCGCTTCACATTTTTATTTATCTGCAGATGCATATACACGTGTATATGGTTATAGAGCGTGGGTCTCGCTGCTTTTAAAAGTATGACCCAAGGGGTAAATCCCAAGGTTTGGGGAACACAGTTCAATACCCTCTTGCTGAACGTGGCCTGTTTAATCAATTTTCCGCTCAGAAATAGTGTTTAAGCACATACATTAGCCTATTCAATCTCTGCAGTGTTTAGATGGTTATAGGTTGCGCATCTGAATAGTTCAAAAAATGAAATTATATGGGGTCTTATTACCTAGATTCACTCACACCTCGAAATGATGTGTGTGTGTATGTGTGTGTAATTACAAACATTTGTACACAATCTACATTCATACTACTATTACTGACCCAAGTTTTGACCGTTTGGTATTAACCGTGTAGTGGGAGATTAGTGCCATTACAGACATACGTACATACGTCCGTAAGAAAGTACGTATGTAGGCACTGTGTAACATAACCCAAGCGCTTCCTCTCTCCATCCCTCTCTCTCTCTCCCTCTCTCTCTCTCTCTTTCTCTCTCTCTCTCTCTCTCTCTCTCTCTTTCTCTCTCTCTCTCTCTCTCTCTCTCTCTCTCTATATATATATATATAGAGAGAGAGTATATATATATATATATATATATATATATATATATATATATATATATATAGAGAGAGAGAGAGAGAGAGAGGGAGTGTATATATATATATATATATATATATATATATATATATATATAGAGAGAGAGAGAGAGAGAGAGAAGTTTGATCGAACATTTAGCTTTATTTTATCAAAATTTCTCTTTTAATTTTTAATGTTGAATTAAGTATCGTCATTCACAACGCTGTTTGTCTTACAGTGTACACAGGAAATGCAAGTCACATACAAGGCCCTCGTATATTCGATGTAAATACACATTAAATTGCAATATATTAGACCCCTGATTCTCTGTAAATGGTCTGAAAAGTAAGTAGTAACATTGTTCGGGGCCTAAGTAATTAATTAATTAAATTAATATTTTTGGTTCATACAGGTGTGAACAAAAGAAATTTAAAAAAGGCCTGATCAATTAGATTGCTGGAAATCGTAATGAAAAAGAACAATTTAATTAGACAGAATACATCATGATCAAGTCTTACTTCATGCCTATTTTTGGGATTTTCTAGTTTGCCAGTCGTTACTATAAGCTTGAACTGGAATGACAGAGCACCTTTACTCCTATTATTTTAGGGTTTACTTGGAAATGCGTCTATAAATTAATACAAATAAGTATCAATTTTAATTATTTACCTTTGATGCTCATTTTGGTTGGTTTCAAAACATTAGGCAGTCGGAATTTTCTTTTCCTAAAGTGTACAGGAATAAAATTACGAAAAACACAAATAAAACTAAATATATAAATATTAGCTGAAATGACAATCTCGAACTCATCTGGATTGAAATATCTTTACCTAACACAAAGATTTAACAGGGAAAATAAGAGCAAGATGGCCACCAGGGCAAGTAGTTAGAAAAATCTCTCTCAAATGTTGGTGATATTTACATAGTTTGCAGTGTGATGTAAGGATTCTCTTTTGGACTAGCATCTATGTGAAGCCTTTTTCTTTCAATATATAGTTTCAGTTCATCTGTGGATTATGTGTCTCTTGCAAAATTTGTAGTTTTTGGAATTTTAAAGTGATTCTCCTTTATATTGTGTGTGGAACCTGGTGTCAATTTACACCTTTTTGAGACGACCCCCATGCTAATTAAGCTGCACAATTTACACTACTTGCTCAACAATTTCACTGAGACACTTTAGGATTTCAATAAGTGTGCTGAACTCTCTTAACCTCTCAGAATTAATGTGACAAAATGAGCAATCCAAAGAAAACTGTTCAGTCCACCCTGAATACTAGTTTTCAGAGTGCTAGGAAGGAAACCAGCAAGCCATTAACAAGGTCAGCTACAAGCTCACAGTCAGGGGATTCGATTGTTGATAATGAAGAGGTGAGTAGTGTTGCCTTAATTCAGAGGGATCTACTCGAAATAAAAACTGGTATCAAATTATTAGTGACCAGAGAGGAATTAGGTGGATTAGTATCTGACATAGTATCCCAGCTGTTTGAGAAACTGAAAGTCGAACTGATGAAGGAAGTGGACAGACATATTGTTAACAAAACAAAAGAGTTTGAGGAAAAAATTGAATCAATGAACTTTGAAATTAACCAGTTAAGAGAAGAATTAGATGACTTGAGGAAAGAAAGTGAAAAGCAAAAAGAAGAAATAAAAAATAATAAAGATCGCTCCAAGGAAGCCATGAAGATTGCAAACCACAATGAGCAATACTCACGAAAAAATAACATAAAAATTTTCAACTTGCCTGAATCACAAAACGAAAATGTCAGAGCAAAGTTTGCAGAGATGTTGAAGAATGTCACAAGTCATGACGCAGATGAGAGGGATATTCTCGCAATACATCGGATCCCTGGGAAAGATGGTGCCCCGAAACCATTAATTGTGAAATTTTGGAATGCAGAATCCAAAGTCAACATCGCCAAGAAAAAAAGGGATTTCAAGAGCAAATTTAATGTAAGAATAGTGGAAGATGTCACTCGACAAAATATGGGTCTCATAAATAGATTAACTTCCCATCCAAAAATTGAATCTGCCTGGTACTTCAATTGCAGTGTGTATGCAAAAACAAAAGCGGGTAAGAGGTACAAATTTGACCTTTTCGACGACATCAATGAAACACTCAATCGCAACCCATAATCGATATAATTTTTCCATATTGATTCTGGACACACTTGGAGGTATAGAACTTTGTACCAAAATGGATGTGTATAGTTTTAAGTTCAGCTATGTATATGTTTAAGTTAGAAAAGTGACTTTCATATCTGGACAAAGCCTGTAATTGGTAAGAATGTTTGTATAATCTTGCAGCTAAATTTTGAAATAGGCATACAATTGTATTTCAATCTTGAAAAGATTGAGGGTATAATTTTCATGTTGGTCATTTTTTTTTCTTTCTCTAAATTTTTGGTGTTAGATTCATAGGCACAGAGTTGCCAAGGTCATTTAGTATGTTTACATGATGATGTATTATATTCTTCAATCATTCTTTAAAGTTCGGTCACTAGATTTATTTTTAATTTGTAAAGAAAAACAGTGATCACTAAACATTATAATTATATTTTTTTTTTTTTTTTTTTTTTTTTTTATATATATTTGTTTTATACAAATTTATATATATATATATAGAAAGAACCAACAAATATAGAACTCAAATGTAATGGCTTCAAATCTTTTGGTAAAGGGAAAAATATCGATGAACAAAAAGTGTTATTTTTCAGTCACACTGTATTGATATTTACATTTACTAATTATATACCAACACTCCAGCGTAGAACAGAGTTAATGTATCTCTATATTGGGCAACATCATATATGTACCCAGTGGTGCATGACATTGTACTACACTTATCAGTTTTTTAAGCATTCTGTGGTTGTGTGTGTGAGAGTCTATCCCAAGGTGTATGTGAGCGCTTTTCATGATACATTTAACAATGGATACCCAGATTAAAATTTTGTCAATGAACGTTAGAGGTCTACACAGTTCCAATCTCAAAAGAAGAGATATTTTCTGCTGGGTCAAACAAAAGAATGCATCTATTATATGTTTACAGGAGACACATAGTACAGTTGAGACTGAGAAGTATTGGGAATCTGAATGGGGATATAAGTGTGTTTTTAGTCATAAATCTAGCAGTAGTGCTGGTGTTGCTATCCTGTTTAGAAATAATTTTGAATTTCTTATTCACAGAAACAGATGTGATAGTCAGGGCAGATACATTCTCTTAGATTTATCAGTTAATGGACAGAGATTTACATTAGTGAATCTATATGGTCATAATGATGATAATGCTGAGTTTTTCAGAAATTTGAAAGAGGATATTATAATTTTTGACAATTCCTCTGTTATTATTTGTGGTGACTGGAATGTTGTTCAGGACATGGAGCTTGACTCTTATAATATCTTGCATGATAAACACTCCATGGCCCGAGCAGCAGTCCAGGACATCAAGAATCAACTTGATTTACTGGATCCATGGAGAACAGTCAGTCCTGACAGTAGAGTATTTACTTGGCATCAGGCAAACCCTGTGAAACAGAGTAGACTGGACTATTTTTTAATCTCTGAGGACATGTTTTCAAATTGTATGGACGCCTCTATTATTCCTGGCTATAAAACAGATCATTCGGCAATAACACTAAAATTGTCTATATCTGCATCACCGAGAGGTCCTGGGTACTGGAAATTCAATTCAAAGCTATTAAAGCAAAATGAATATATTCAGTTGGTAAAAAAATGTATAACCAACACAGTAGAAGAATACTATTGTGAAGGTGATAAGGAAAACCCACTACAGGTGAAACTAACTTGTAATAATCAATTGTTTTTTGAAATCCTTAAAATGATAATAAGATCAGAATCAATTATGTATTCACAAGCTAAGGCAAAACAGGAGAAGCAACATTTCAGGAAAATTGAAGCTGAAATACATACCTTACATGCTTTAGTGAATCAAAATAATAACCCCGCTACGATGAAAGAATTGAACAAAAAACAAGCGGATTTAGAAGAAATGAGGAAAAAAGAGGTGGAAGGTGTAATGTTAAGATCAAAGGCAAGATGGTATGAGTCTGGTGAAAAAAACTCAAAATATTTTCTTAATCTCGAAAAGAGAAATTACACAAACAAAACAATAAAAGAATTAATTACTGAAGATGGAACAAGGGTAACAGATCCAAAAGAAATATTAAATCAACAGAAAGACTTTTATGAAAAATTATACCAAAGCAAAAACAAATATAACTTCCAAACGCTCAACCACTTTTTTAACCATGATAAAAAACTCTCAGATCTTGAAAGAAGCTCATGTGAAGGTAGGTTAACGTTTGAGGAATGTGGTTTAGCACTAAAAAATATGAAAAATGAAACTAGCCCTGGTTCCGATGGATTTACTGTAGAATTCTACAAATTCTTTTGGAAAGACCTAGGCGGCTTTCTCTTTAGGTCTCTAAATACTGGATACGATATGCAACATTTTTCAGAATTTCAGTCTCAGGGAATCATTACCTGCATTCCTAAAGAAGATAAAGACAGGAAATTTCTAAAAAATTGGAGACCAATCTCACTACTTAATGTAGATTACAAGATTGCCTCGGCATCAATTGCTAATAGGTTCAAAAAAGTGCTCCCGTTTATCATTAGTGACACCCAAAAGGGTTTTATGAAAGGGAGATTCATTGGTGAAAATACAAGACTTTTGTATGACCTGATGCAATACCTTGAGGAAAAAAATGAATTTGGTCTTCTCCTATTGATAGACTTTGAAAAGGCTTTTGACTCGGTCGAATGGGACTTTCTGGAAACTGCTCTGAAGTCTTTTAACTTTGGAGAATCAATTTGTCAATGGTTCAGATTATTTTGCAATAAATCAAAAAGTTGTCTCATTAATAATGGACATTTATCCCCATTTTTTAATTTGGAGAGAAGTTGTCGCCAGGGAGACCCTTTATCACCCTACTTATTTATAATAGGAATTGAACTTCTTGCAATAGAACTAAAGAAGAACACAGATATTACAGGCATTTTCTATAATGAAATGGAGTTCAAATTAGGGCAGTACGCTGATGATGCTTTTCTATTATTAGATGGTTCTCATTTGTCCTTGAAGACAACCTTGCAGATTTTAAATGACTTTGCCTTGGTGTCAGGTCTGTACTGCAATGTTTTGAAATCAAAAGCTATTTGGATTGGAAATAAAAAATATTCTAATGAAAAAATATGTCCAGAAATTGATATTAACTGGTCAATGTCCAATTTTAGATTACTGGGAGTACATTTCTCTTTGAACTTGGAGGACATGGTAGAGCTTAATTATTCGACGAAGTTAAAGGAAGTAAAGAAACTGCTTGGCTGGTGGAGCAGAAGAAATGTATCCCTTATTGGAAAAATTACTTTGATAAAGTCCTTGATTTTGCCTAAATTCATTCATCTTTTTGCAGCTTTGCCAAATCCTCCACCCCATATAGAAAAGGAACTGAATACATTATTTTTCCACTTTATTTGGGGCGGTAAAACTGAGAGGGTTAAAAGAGACACTCTTATAGCTTCTTTTAAGGAAGGGGGATTAAATATGATTCACTTGCATTCATTTGTGTGTTGTATAAAACTTTCCTGGATTAGGCGTCTCTTACTAAACGAAGATGGCTTATGGCAAAAACTGGTTTCTGAACAAATATTTGGAAAATTTGGAGGTACGCTGTTATTTACATTAGGAAAAACTAAATTAAAAGTAATTTCTAAATCAATTAAAAATAGTTTTTGGCGTGATGTTATTTATGCTTTATCAAAATGAAAAAATGAACCATCTACTGTCCATGAATACTTGTCTCAAGATATTCTTAATTTAGTGACTGTAGATAATTTTAAATCATACACAAGGTGGAGAACAAACGGTGTTGTACTTATCCAACATCTTTTTGATGCACAAGGATCTCTATTAAGTTTTGATGAAATAAAACAAAAAACAAAAACAAATAATTTCATACAGTACTTTGCTCTTATTTCAAAGATCTCGGTGCTGTGGAAAAAGAAAATTAAAAGGTTTTTTTGAAAGTGGAAATAGTTTTCATGTAGTTTTGGACAAAACATCACTCCTTAGGGTAAGAGCAAAGAATAAATTTATCTATAAAGACCTGATAAGAACCAAGATACAAAAGCCAAATGGTAAACATGAAACTTGGTCCAGGCAGCTAGAGTGTGCAATTGGTGCAAATGAATGGACCAACTCTTTTGTTTTGGCTAAACTTTGTACAAAAGACACAAAACTGATTAGCTTTAATTTTAGATTTCTCCATAGAAACATTGCCACAAACCAGTTTCTAAAAAAGATTAATTTAAGTGATAATGATAAATGCACCTTTTGTAATGAGGGAATAGAACAAATTGAGCACTTATTTTATGACTGTTCAGTTACTGAACACTTTTGGAAACTGTTGGTGGAATGGATCCAAACTTATGACCCAAATTTTAGAATTACACGAAAAGACGTCTTTATAGGAAATAACAACTTTGATGATCTTATTAACTTCCTAATTTTGCTTGCAAAATATGTGATATACAGATCACGTTGTGCATCAAAAATTCCAAATCTATCATATTATAAAAATTGTGTTTTATCATACAAAACACTGGAAAAATATGTCGCCAAAGTGAATAACAGAAGTGACGAGTTTAAGAAAAAGTGGATCCTATTATCAACTTTTGGTACATGATTTTTTTTTTTTTTTTTTTTTTTTTTTTAAGGCAATTTAAAACATCTTGGGGTTTGTATGCGAGTATGACTTTGTGTACAATAATTGTGAATGTAAATGTCTGTGTGTGCATGTGTTGTGTAGGGAACACATGTAAAAGATAAGGACGCAAAATAATTTAAGATAATGCCCCATACACCAGGTCAGGTGGTGATGTAGGGGAATATGTAAAATCCTGACACCTTGTGTTCAATAAAAAAAAAAAAAAAAAAAAAAAAAAAAAAAAAAAATATTTAACAGGGAGAATAATCTGTATGTCCTACAACTGGTCCAATGAGAATAGTCCAGTCTCATCCAGACAGTCTGTAAATAACACACTTTAACGCCGGACTTCCGTACCATGTTATCTGTCCCACCTTTCGATTGGCTGAAAAAGCAGACAGCGAACTTTCCTTGTTCAGCTAGACGTCTCCTGGCCTACATTTTGTCAGCCAGAATCGATAATAGACCCTTCACACGTGACATTATCGGCGACCTGATCGGTATAATACTGACATATTTTACTAATCATTTTACGCGGTGTTTGGAAGTTGAACAATATTTATTTGAATCTCAAGAAAAAGAAAAAAAAATAAATATATATATATATATATCTATATGTGTGTATGTGTGTGTTTGTGTGTGTGATTGTGTGAATATATATATATATATATATATATATATAAAAAATATATATATATATTTTATATATATATATATATATATATATATATATATATATATATATATATATATACACACACACACACACTCGCAAAATATGCTTTCCAACAGTATCTATATTAATAATTTGTGTGCTGATTTGTTTACGTATGCCTTGTTGAAAATATCAAATTATGGTAAACTTACAGAGGACAAGTTTCCAGCTTGTCCACCAGCCAGGGACAATGGGCAGACAATCTTATGCTACTTACAGCATTATTGCCGGCCTTTACAATTCATCCATCGATGTATACATTTTTTATATAAAAATGATAGCTTTGTAAATCTTTACATTATTAATGTGTTTTTTTAGTCCATAATTCAGTGTGGACGTATGCATTATATGCGCACTTATTTTTTGAGCAAAATTAAACTTAATTTAGCCGAAGACAATATGCCTCGTACAACTAATATATCAAGCAAATTAAAAGCATATAGGGCTGGCGACGGAGATTCATACACCTTGGTAATAGGAAGGTATTTCCGTTACAAAGAGTACGCACAAACGATTGACTGTCTGTGTAAAGATTAATTCGGATAATTTAATTTGACTAAAACGAAAATGACAATTTTTTGTCTTTTTTTAAATCTAATTTGCACTTAACAGACTGTATAGAAATATAATTTACATGTAAGTGTGTCCTTTCACAAAAAGCAAGTTTGTGACATGTACATTTCGAAATAAAACACATTGGTTTCGAACGCCATTGGAAAGGCTGCAGGTCACGAACCCGTGTGTGCGATAGTATTGTTGCATCGGACATTGGTTGTTCGAACAAATCTCCTGCTACTGTATCTTGTTTAATCAACGATTGAAACATTATGTAAACCATGTGAAATATGCTTGATACTTACTTCCATTTTGTTTGACATTAAAAGGTATCAAAGACTAGATATTGATAAATACATGATTGAGATGGCAAGAGTCAAACAGCGTTAAAGACTATACAATGATTTTCTCTATCAGATGTTTTGCATCTGTGTCATACTAAATAAATTTCTTGACGATTTGAATATATCATTACACCTGCATATTATTGATAGTCAGCGAAGCACTGATAGTATCTGGCATTCATAGAAATAAGCAGATCGTAAATTCTACTTTTTATTTTAACATCTTAGGTATGTACACATTTGTTTAAACAATTGCACTTAAAGTAACAAATATTTTATAGAAGAGTCCACTGATTATTACGACAGAAGCGGAGGACTAACAATGAAATTACAATTTTGCGAGAAGGGAAAATGTTAATCACATTTGTATAAGGAAGCTGTAACTAATTTCCAGTCCAAAGATAAGGGTTCGCCTGTTGAGGAGAGGTCTCGATTGGGTGTGAGCATGCCTTGGAAGATAAGAAATCCAAAAAAGGGAATTATATCTTCCTGCTTTCTAGTATTTAAGTCCATGGATTTGCAAAGTTGACTTTAATTCCTCAAGACAGCTTTTTCTCCAAGATGTACAAAATAACTATACTTTTTATTTCAACGTTTTTATCGATAGGTATGTTGTGTTATATAACTCTCTCTCTCTCTCTCCATACATACATAGTTATTCTGGAAACGGTAAAGATTATTGAATGAAAACCAAGAGGTTGTTACTAAACTAAGCAGTGTGCAATTCTTGTAGAAACATAGTTCAGACCAGTGTCTTTCCAAGTGTTCAATGCACCACACTGCTATATCCAGCTTGTAAATCTTTGACAAAAATGCGATAACAAGACGATGAAAGTACCCGTGAAAGTTAACTTGTCGCCAAGCATATTGATAGCCATATATTCTTATAAAATTACTATTCCAATTGACAGTTTAGTGACATAATTAAAAGTGGATTTTCGTATCAGGTCAGGGAAGTAATTTCTCTTCATATATGAATAAACATATATTTTGTAAACTTTGCATTTTTTAAAAAATTTTATTTTTTATTTTTTGTTTTGGCACTCATATATTCTAACAGTCAAATCTTTAACTAAGACTTAGATATTTGGAAAAACAAAATTATATCTATTTATTCAATTTCACTCCCAGCCGTTCGCCATCATTCGTCTGGCATTCGTCTGGCATCATTCGTCTGCCATCTACTAATTTACTCTGTGTGGTCAGTAAGTTGTGAAGATCTGATATCCAATGAACTAAAAACTGGAAAGAAATATGCAAACTTTGCTAACTTTACGCGTGTTTTCTACTTAGGTCGCGTATTACTTTTCACTTATTTACATCTCTGCGTCTTAGTAGGACTGATATGCATTCCTTTAGCACGTGAAGTTCTAGTACACGTGTACATATTGGCAGTAGATCTTCCCGTGGAATAGTTCAATTTTTCTAATTATTATTGTTAAGGTTAAAAGTAAGATATCCTATTTATTCACGTATTTAAAATAAAGTAAAAGCGTGGTCTTTCATCTTGTATTGCATCTTACGTTGACTCATTTGATATGTAATGTACATGAAAAATTAAGTCTCCTAGTGTTATCTAATATATGGCTCTGAAATATCATTATTATCACCCGGCTTAAATTTCAGACAAGAATATTGTACAAACGCGCTTGGGTCATCTGTCTTGCCTACTGTCCGTTTATCCATCTGTGAGAAAACAAACTGTAATCGCTTCTTCACATACCACATTCAGAGGCATTAACGGAAAATGTGTCCTCCTAGTCAGCGGAAGATATAAATGAGCAACAGGGGTTTTTTTTTTTTTTTTTGTTATTTTGTTCCCCTTGGACCACCCCACTTCATCCCACCTCCGCACGTTTGGACTCCATTTGTAAAAAAGTAAAGTTATATGTGGACAGTTTAAGTAATAGAATTTGAGGAAAAATCTTGTCAACACATATTCTCTTGTATAGTAAAAGAGATTTAACTTACGTGTTTGCACCCATGTTCCTTATAATGATCGTCGGTGAAAAAAATTAAGTGTGTATTTCTTCAAGTGTATTGGCATGCAAAAGACATGACACTAACTTGTGCCTTGTTCTAATCACAATTTTGTTATACTTCTACCTAGGTCTTGGTCAAGACCCGTGTGCCTTTTACAGCCCACTCTTTGACAGAAGAAGAAGCCCAGATCATACAACGGTACCCGGACAGGACGTGATATCTGATATTGCACTCTTCGAGGGCTGGTATAGTTTCACGAATGGACGTAAGTCCATTTTTTTTCTCTCACTCGTGGTCCATTCCAACATAAAAATGTAAACCTTCAGAAAAACAAATACAATGCAGTCTCATTTTTTGTCTAACAGATTCTGAGAATTCAGCTTTTATTTGAAACTGCAACATGCATGTAAAGCATAAAAACAACCACGAGATTTTGAGGTTAATTGTAACTTCTCTATTTTGTACTTCCTCGAGCCTAGTTTTAGCTTTCATCTGAGTCTTGAATTGTTTCTTTCCGTTGTCTTTTGTGAGCACCTGTACCTCTTTTCTCAACTCACTAATGCCTTCTTTGATTCTTTTTCCTTCTTTTAAGGGCAATTTTCAAGTCTCCCTTTCTGTCGCTAACAATTGTCAATCGTTGCATGGGTCCTTTGAAATTTTTACTCTTATGCTTTCGTTTATACGCCTGATCCTCAGGAAAACGTCAACATCATCATCATCATCATTAAATTCTTAATACCATACAACAATTGGCAACCTGTCTACCAATGATCTTACCAACTTACTTAACTAGCTTTAGTCTTTTTGATTCTTGATCGGTCAAGGTCCATGCACCAGTTTCATATAAGCACCATTTCTAACGGTTTTCTCCATCACCGTTTTTGTTAGTTGTAAAGATGAAGATGCCTGAGAGCTGCGTCGAACGCAATCGCTGTGGAACGATTACCCCTATCTGGCTGTGCGGGCACCATCCAACAAAACCAGGGGAGATAACTAATGCTACAGCGTGTGCAAATACTGGTCACGTGCAGAACTGTTGCGGCTACAAGATCGACAACATCCAAGTGAAGCACTGTGGGACGTTTTGCGTGTACAGACTGCGTCCTGTTCCATTATATATGTCCTACTGTGCAGGTCTGTAATACTTTTCAACGTCAGGATGCAAATATTTGCTGTATATTTGTACATATTTGCAGCAATCTTTAAATCTCGAAATAATTTTCTTTTAAATCGATTTTCTATTAGAGGTAGATTAACATTTTTTTTTCTTCTGCCATCAAATATGTTCGAAATATCTTTGCTTCAGACTTTTTCGGATATGAAGTTGTAATATTTTCAAATGTATCAAAGGATTTCCATGACACGTTAAGAACGGAAAAGCTCCCTGCATTCCTGTCCCCAACGGTTGATAAAAGCTGTTATTGCAAGCAAATATTTCCAGCCTGTATCCACTAAAATTCCCGCTGTATGAATTAATCAAAAACGCTTTTCACATGCATTCTGCGTGTAAATAATCCTAAACATGACTTAGTCCTATCTCATCTCAGTCAAACAAAGTTCTCAAGACTGACTTTCCTCGTCTTGTTCTGTCCGAAACAATTCGGTGGTATGGCTTCCATTTGCGCAGTTGAGGGAATGATTTAGGGGTTGTTTTGATATAGATATCTATTTGAATTTCACTTGAAAGGCAGACTTTTATCCTTGCCATATATAGCTATTCTCTTTTCTTTACGAAATCTTTACTAGTAAGGGTTCTAAGAATGTTTTGCTTTCATCTCAGACCTTGCAGTTTGGAAAGGTTTGCTGAGAGAGAGAGAGAGAGAGAGAGAGAGAGAGAGAGAGAGAGAGAGAGAGAGAGAGAGAGAGAGATCTTCTTTTTCTTGAGATCAAGCCCTTAAAATCCTGAGATCTTTAAAGACCGAGTTTAAACCCGTAAAATCTGGAGATCTTTAAAGGCCGAGTTTAAAAAACGGTCAGTCGCTCGAAAGGGGAGGGTAGCATATGTTATACACGGGTTGTAGTTGTTGAATTAGGAGACAATAAATTATCCAATCGTTTCAAACAAGGTTTGAATAACAAAACATATTGGTCAATATCGTGCTGCAGTGAATATTATGCTAATAATCCTCCTAATTGTATGCTAATTAATCTGTATTTTTAGTCAATTAACGTTGAAAGTGTCAAGTAGTTTCCAATGCATTCTAGCCAATCAGATTTTATTAGTGAAAAACCTTCTCGATGACAGCTAAGTTAAAACCGAATAAATTGGTAACCCGCTCCCTTTTAAAATGGGACCTCGACCTTTAAGTAAATTTAAGCTGGTGTAAAAATAAATGACCAGTACATGGCCATATTGTCTTATATATATATATATATATATTGTACTCATGACCAGTACAAGTGATTATATTGATATTAAATTAGGCTTGGGGTATTTTCTTTTTCTGATTTTATACTCTAAAATTTCTTAAATTTGTAAATTGTTTCCAGAATTCAACTTTTGTAGTAATGCAGTCTCGCAGAGTACTTTGTTTTCTTTCCCGATCTATCAGTTCTTCTCCCACCCCCACCCCCAATGCTTACCCCAACTCCGCCTGAAGAAAATGGCTATAGAGTAGACTGTCCTTCTGTCCTCTGAAAGTTCTATTCTGGATTTAAAAAAAAAAAACAACTGCTATAGAGTTAATTTTTGTCTGGATATAATCGCTTAAGAGTTATTCATCCGCCTCACGACTGGAACAGAATTCGTTTCCCCGGGGAAATTCTACTCTAGTATGGGAATCCCCCTTCCCAGTCTCTAAAAAGAAGTTAATTAGGCAGTCGTCATGCAAATGTCCTGACAAAAGATTATATATGTATATATATATATATATATATATATATATATATATATATATATATATACTTTATATTTTTTAGCTTTCAGTGCATACTTAGAGCTTTTTTGAAGTTATGTTTATGTTGCAGCTTCTTTCGATTGAACATTGCGGTATAACTCTTCAAAACTGTAAGAAAGTTCATTTACAAATATCGCGTGAGTCTTCAATCCACTTCGGTTTTAAATAAATCACTCACAAGGAATTGGGATATTTTGTATAACTGATATCAAATTGTGTACCTGAGTTGTTCACGTGACAGGCACATGACAAGAAAAGCAGCGCTATAGTCCGCGCATTGGTTATTGCTCCTTCAAATATTCAGGAACAATTATATAAGTTATTTTTAAACCGAACACTTAGTTTTGGATTGGTTGTTCATTGTACAGTTTTGCAGATACAAAATTCAAAAGTACTTGGGGGAACAATGTGAAAAAAGCTCTCCATAAATCATGAATATCTCTTGGAATTTTAATTTTATATTATTCATTGACGTAATCTTGGTTCCTTGTGTGCCTTTAAATGTTATCTGATCGGCTATACAACTAGAGTTACAAAAAAGGCAATTGTATCCATTATTGTTTAAGCTAGTATTTTCCAAGCTCAATCTGTGGAGAGCTAGATAAAACGATTACAATTGCTAGTGTGCATGTCGTCTTAAAATAATGAGCGACAACGTCTGGTGTCACATCTCAAATTTGATTGTTGCGCAGTAAAAATCAGCATTTGTATGCCCACTTATCTCAGTGAAAACATAAATGAAACATCGCGTAATGCTGTAGAACATCACCCCTAACAAAAAAGATATACCGTTAGAAATAGCCTTATGTAAATGTAACGTATCAACCTATTCATCGTATCAAGCTTTTTTCTTGTATTACTAAATATTCATCTCCTACTTAAAATACTAATACAAACTAAATCAAAACAATGTTTATTAGTACAGTTTATATTATTTGTGATATAGTGTCAAGAAAATATTGTTGTGCAGTTCTAAATAGTACAATTGAGTAGACATGATATTATTCATGGCCAGAAAAATCAATCACCAGGTAATGATGTAGTAAATTATCCGCCGCATTCAGTAGAAAACAAATATTTTCATATAACCCATTCATGAACAGATGATGTCATATTTATAACAGTTTTTCTCAATGCTCAATCCATACTTAACAATGAGAACATATAAGACACACAAAAGAACTTTATTAATATCTTCAAATATTGAAGCCTATGAAACTGGAGGAATGAGAAAATTATCACTTTCCACACTTTATTAAAAACAGTTTAGTAATGAAGACCGCTTAATCAGTAAAATACAAGCGTGTGATAGTAGAGGTTTAAGCCGGATCCAAAATGTTTTGACATGACAAACAATAAGTAAAGACGAAATATCATTTTTGTTTCTTTACAGAAAGTACATAATTCAGTATTAGATTAATTAAATTTCATCAATTTACTGTTTGTGTATAGAATTCTATATAGAATCAAAAATTGCAATATTTGCATACTGATGTTATCTGTTACAAAGACATCAGATAAATACATTTCAAGTAATTTTCAGTAAGATTGAGATTTAAATCTCGGTTCGATTTTCTTTGAAAAAAATAGCTGGAGTTTTTCCTTTTTTACTTAAAACGAGATGGAATATTTAAATAGGAATGTTATTATACATATTTAAGCTATTAATTCTTCTACAATATCAACATATTTCACTGAATGCATTGCTATATAATCGTTGGAGCAAAAATGAAAGATACAATTTGTAAACTTTCTAAAGGTCATATAAAAGCTCTTTATCTTCAGATAAGGTATAAAAGACTTTAAAGAAGGTCGAAAAGAGCTCTCAGATAGCTTTCTCGTCAAACATTCTTTATACACCAGGAAAAATAACTGTGAGGAAGATGGTAGAACGTCTCTGTATTTTTTTTCCAGGAGGAGATTACTCTCCGAATACGGCTGCAAATACGACTCAAGCTATGACTCAAGCTCCAACGCTGCGTGGCCCTTTCCCATCCAACTACTGCAAAAATAGTACCACGTACACCGATTTCTTCTTTAAGTGCAAAGTGAATTATCCAACTGATGTTACATGGCTTATTGACGGGAAGTCTATAAACATAACGACTCCAGTTACTGGCTGTCCATGGGAGGCATATATACATGCCAATGAGTTACATCCCTACATTGGACGCACGGTAGGACATAACTTTATTTTCCAGAATTGATAACTAAGACAATTATTATTAATTATTGTTGACAAATGTCTATTTCTCTTTGTCTAAGAAAGTTAATTTGGATTGAACATGAACTATGCACTACAATATTAAATATGTTACAGAGGATGGCAGATAATTAAGTACATTTTAGTATACTGCGTATACATATTAAAAATATCAGATTCTTCTCTTTTTATTTTTCAGTCCAAAAATGAAATGATAAATTTTCTATATAACACATTGAAGGATATTCTAAACGACAATAGGAAATCTTTAATGCTGGAACGCAAGACGAAGGGTGGCAAGAAAGTACAGAATTATCAAAACAAATTAATCTGATCTTGGTTTTTAAAGTAGAGAGCGGTAAACCTAACCTTCATTTCATGATGATCTTCTTCCACTGCTCATATATGAAATGCGTTCCGACAGTCTTGTCAAACGAGTGTAAATTGATAAAATTAAGGACGAAACATGTTCTTCAGGGCTAAAACTGCTTCTTAAACACAACAATATATATTTTATTAATTTATGTATGTTAATTTGTGTCTATATTGATTTGTGTCTATATTGGTTGTTCTTCTCTCTCTCTCTCTCTCTCTCTCTCTCTCTCTCTCTCTCTCTCTCTCTCTCTCTCTCTCTCTCTCTCTCATTATTTCCTTTTACCCAATAGATTTATTGATGAATTCTTGACACACTCTTGTGTCCAAGGTATTGTCGCGAATATTCGGACCGTACACATTGATAAATGTAAGGTTATCAAGATGGTAAACAAGGGGAGGGAATATATTATATATGCTACTGTAACTTGGGTAAATTTACCTCTGATCGCATTATATGTATATATATCACCTGGAGCATGGAACATCTTCTTTTTAAGCAAAATTAACATTGAAGAATAAACTTGTGCAGCAGGAAAAAGCATTTCATTATCTAGAATGTAAGAGATTCAGTGATCATCGCTGGAGTTCTGTCCGTGAATGATGCATACTCATGCATAATGCAGAGGTAATTACGGATTAAATAAGAAATGTATTATATTGTCTTACAGCTCAGCTGTGCTGTTCATGGTCATGTTACAAACAATCAAAGAAATAATTCTTCAACTTTAGAGAGCAACACCTACTGGATGGGAATAAGGGTTGGTCTCTCTCTCTCTCTCTCTCTCTCTCTCTCTCTCTCTCTCTCTCTCTCTCTCTCTCTCTCCATTGATACACACGAGCAAAGATACTTGAAGAATGAAAAAGAGATGGCCATTTTTCATTTTCCAAGACATATATCTTGACTGATACACACTAAATAAAATTGTGCCACAAACAACTACAGAAAAAGTTTTGTGAATTGTATTTTATTGATTGTCTTTTTTTTCTTCTTCTCGGTGTACTGTTATTACATATGGATCGTTTACAAGATATCTGTAATTAAAATCTTCCGCAGCACAATGAATGCTAATATTTAAGCTGAAATGAATGAACAATAAATTTTATTAACAAATCCGTTATTTATTTTTAAAAAATTATTTTTCTGATAGACTCATCCAGACATACTGGCGGTCCATGAGAATTCAGGAAAACCAAATCCAGTAAAAATTGTGTCTACAGTTCCTATAGCATGCGACAATTGCTCTACTCAGCCATCCGAATGTCATGTGGAATTCTTACTCAATACAAGTAAGACAAATACTTTCACTGGTGTTTAGAGGAAATATGAATAATATGTTTTTCAACACTACTTGTATTTTTCAGAAGTTTATCATCTTTGCTTCCTTGCAGCTGTAAATAATTTTGAGAAAAGTAATTGCCCTGAATGGGACGTCATCGCACCATATCACACACACACACACACACACACACACACACACACACACACACACATATATATATATATATATATATATCAACTTTGAGCAATGGCGTAGTAGGTTTTGTTAAGAGACATACTAACACTTTTTACGGAAAAGCTGGGTTGGAACCAAGCACGAGATAATATATTCATACAAATGTGTCATTCTACGTCACACTTTATTGGAAAGTGCTCGTTGTTATATGTCAACGTTTTTGACGTTCATTGTTAGATAAATTTGCATGCATATCATTTTTTTTAATCTCAAGGGCACAACGAACATTTTTGAATTGAGGAAAGCTGAGATTATATATAATTTCTATTGACCATGACTGTCAACCTCTTTTCATCTTTAGTGCCCATTCTGTTTGCTGCAATGTGAGGGATATTATGATACACAAAACTATAAAGAAATGCACAAGCAGAAGAATAAACACCTATGTTTTATAATTAAAACATTACAAGCATGCAACAAAAATGAAAAACAAAATTCTCTGAATTGTAAATATGTATTTGACTAGAGTTGAGCTCCTTCCCAGACTGTTACAAAATATCGAATGTTTTGTGATTCATCGTTCTAAAGAATTCACGAAATGGATTCGGAAAGCAAATATAACGCATAAACATCACGGTTTGAAGTGATATGGATAAACCATATACATTTTACTACGCGAGTGCAAGGTTAAAATTACTATTTGGACAACATACTTTGAGCCATACATTCATCGAATTCGTGAACCTTGTATAAATTATATGTACTGGAACTATTATGCTACCATTAAATACTATTGCTATTTACATAATATATTCTACACATCTTTCTAAGTCTTCTCTAGTATAGGAATTGGTTGTATTATCGAACAATATTGGAACGGAGACAGAAACTTCAATTTATATGCACAACCATTTTTTGTCATTTTTTTTTTTACCAAACTATAGTATCAAATAGTACAAATGTATAATATGCAAATATTGGAGATATATGTACATTTTATGGATTCAGTTTCCTCAGCTTTTGTTAAACCATATGGCTGACATATCCTCATTCCACAATTTGAGTATGTCTTTAATAATTATTCCATTTTACAGTTTGGGTGACTGTTTACTTAGATATTTATATTTAAGAGAATGCCGTGTGTTTCTGAAATAACACTGCATTAGTTAACATTAAAATGTGTTACTAGTAGTAGATTTCACTACACATGGCTGTGTTTCCAGATTTTAGAAACGTTTCTTGCATAGCAATATTGAGTATTGAGCCTAGTCCATAATAAGTCGCTAATATTCCCGGTAAATTATCTAGTGCCATTATGCAACCATCTCATAGAATACTTCTTCTAATGTGTGGAGAAAAAATACATTCATTTGATTCAACATTTTACAGCTGATGTCGGGACATCTGTTTGTAACATCATGCTGAACTACTCGCAATGGAATGACACCACAAAAACCGCAGAAACAACCATGCATGTTGTTGCTCATAAAGATTTTGTTAATGACGGAGACAGAGTTGTAGCTGTAGGATTTCAATCGAACTTCAATTCTGGGGCAAATCAGATATTCTGGAACTACGCGCCTAAGGAAACGCAGGTACCACATATTCATATACGAATGCAGACATAATTTTATCAAAACAGGTGTGATTTCATATTTGAAGCAAAACTGGGTTTAAATATAACTGTATAACAACCGTTCAGTCTTCTATCAAAGTTGTTGCAAGAACATTTATTGGAACTGTTTTAACATCTCAAATATTACACGGATAAATCTAGAAAGAAAATGAGTATATTGTATTGGGGTCAGATCTGGTTGATATATATAAATTAATCCTAGACAAAACGAATTGCTTATCCAAAATTAAAGTTTGTAAGTACGGTCCGTTCATTGTCAAGTTAAACCGTAACGTAGATCACAAAAAGGTGTTTTCTAACCGGCCAATTATATTTTGTACAGGTGTGGGGGCCAATCAGTTACGTAATTGAATCCAGTGTATATGAACATATCAGTCATTCATCTTTGTTTGACCCTAATCTTATCCTTATACCTCAATATTTATTTGTTTATTTATTCATTCATTTATTTATGTATTTGTTTATTCGTTTATTTATTCATTAATTTATTTGTGTATTTGTTTATTCGTTTATTTATTCATTCATTTATTTATGTATTTGTTTATTCGTTTGTTTATTCATTCATTTATTTATGTATTTGTTTATTCGTTTATTTATTCATTAATTTATTTGTGTATTTGTTTATTCGTTTATTTATTCATTCATTTATTTATATATTTGTTTATTCGTTTGTTTATTCATTCATTTATTTATGTATTTGTTTATTCGTTTATTTATTATCCATTCATTTTCAAATTTTGATCCAACAATTTTAACACTCTACATTCTGCACATATTTCGTACAATAAACGTCAAATTCCAATATGTACCTATTTCCTATTAACTATATTCTATATATTTGGCTCGAGTGCCGGCTTGAGAATGTAGACTAGGCCCGGTGAACCCTCCCATATGTCGTAAGACTGGACTAATTGAGATAAGAGCTGCGGTGGCGCAGTAGTTAGCACGCAGAACTCGCGACCAAAAGGATACCGATTCGAATCCTACTATCGAATCAGCTCGGGTCAGCCACCGTGACGTGTCTTTGGGCTAGTCACTTGACTACCGTTGCCTCAGCACTAAGTAACCTACTTGTGTTGATATGCCGTAAAGCATCTAACACCAAACGAAATCACATTTAATGAGAATGATTTTATACCGTTGTGACTATGCCGTTGGAGAGCAATGATTATCTTATATTTGCAGAATTATGTTATACAGTGTGTCAGCAAGAGAGACAGGGCTCACTTTTCAAAACAGTTTACCCAAGTCCGGTCTGGTGATCTATGAAAGTAATTTTAGTCATTAGACAGTTTTCGACAAGTTTGAAACTTATACATGCCAATAAAACAAATCGATGAAAACAACATTATTTCAAAATGTTGGTCGAAATACGATCCTACATAATGATGCCCCATAACACAGATATCCAAATTCAACATCATCCTTATTCTTATTATGTATACCATACCATTTAGCTTAGTGTATATGAGGATATTACTAACGGAATACCACAACAGCATTATTTCGTTTCCAATATGTACACTTCAGGTTGTAACGAATGATTCCGGAGCTCCAGTTTGTACGTGTTGGGGAGATCTCCACTGTCACACATTTGATAAGTATATGAATAGGTAAGTACTGGCAGTAGCTATATCTTGATATATCTTTATATCGAATACACACACCTATCTATCGATCGATTGATTGGTCAATCAATGGATATATATATATAACTAGATATTTATCAAAGAGAGCTTAAATCGCTTGTCCCTCGTGAATAAGTATATATGGAAATGAATACAAAAGGTCTCGAAATTTGATTTTCTAATTACCCACAAAAATCATTCCTTTGATTGGCTAGTTACCAACAAAAATCATTCCTCACACATCGTCTCTGACGGGTAAATTGAACTTGGCAGAAAATAAAGACACCATATGGCGCCCACATATTCAGAAACTCTTGACTGGTAGGGGTTTTACTTGCTTAGGTTGAAGGAAAATGCTCTGAGAGCGCGTAAACCGACTTGCCGGTGAAGCGAAGTGTAACACTAAGCTAAATGCACCAATCCACCCCCACGTGCGAATTCTATTAAAATGCATGGTTAGCACATTAATTTATACTTATATATTGGCAACTGCTGCTGCTACTACTACACCTACTACATCATTATCCACTTAACCTCATTTTCTTTATTTCTAGTTGTGTCTTGTTTTTTCTTGTCTCTCCTTTCACCATGCTTTAAATGGTACATGTTTGCTCGCTATCCGAAGATGTGCAGTATTATTACCCACTGAAATGTGGAATACAGAGGGAAGCGAAATGGAATTTCAGGTGCAAAGAGCGTTCATGGAGAGCGAACTTTTTCATCTTAGAATTGCTGGAAGCGGATATATCATGCCTTGAGGAAACTTCCTAATATTTTGAAATGGGATGTGTAGCTCAGAGTCTCATAAAATTGCCCAATCATATACCACTGTAAATCTCAATTCAGTTACATTTTATAACATTAAAACTAAACTGCGAGTCACCTAACTTACTATGACTTTAAAGTTGGATTAGTTATGTAAACGTGTCCATGTCAATGCAGATGTGCAAATATTCTAAATGTGCCCCCAGGGCCTAATTAAAACAAAGTATCTACGTTGAAGTAATCAATCCTTGATTCCAGATTATGGACCTATCGATTTTACAAGAACCAGTCTGGCCCAATCGAATTAATGTACCGTTAGACTTGCAACAAAAAAAAAACAACAATATGAGTCAATCGGTCGAGAGAAAAAAGTATGAAGGAAGCTCCGCCCCCCCTCCCTCCACTAGGATGTAACGATGACTCAGACATTTCCTTTAACAACACATACCTAATTACATCAACCATGTTGTTGTTTGTTTGGCTGTTTGTTGAACACTGCACATTGGCAAAAACGTCTCCATACAGATATTAATTTTTCTGTTACCTCTTATTATTTTTCTTTATTTAGTCGACAAATTGCTGCAAAGTTAGAATTATGGAGATATGCACTTCGTCCTTATAAAAATATTAATGTACTATAATCGTATCTAGAGCGTTCAATTAATAAAATAAAAACACCATTAATGAAGTTTCTGCCGAAAGAGTTGCGTCCAAAAGTTGCAGTAAAAAAGTTAGAAAAATATTGAAACTCAAACGCAAATCATTTTAGATTACGTGTGTTTTGACATACTCGTTTTAGATTACGTGTGTTTTGACATACTGGTTTCACATACCGACATTAATTAATATTAGGGGAAAATGTCTTACTGGCTTGAACGCCTGTCCGCTTTCAAAACGCGTTATATTTGCAAAAGAGAAAATATTGAAATGTAACAACACGGACCTTATTGACCATAAAGAAAAATTATCAGTCTGTTTTGACCTTGAATCGTCTGAGGCAATACTAATTTGACTCGTGAACGCGTTGGTAAACGCAGGTGTATTTCATTTACCGTAAAGTGACGGTATACATAGTTTTAACTGTCTCCATATATTCATAGGCATTTAAACTAAGATGGATTTGATTCAGTGAACATATTAAACTTAAACTGTTTTTAATTTGGAACTCTATCTTGATAAAATACGAGTGCATGCTGATTTTCCGATGGAAGTCTCAGAGCGAACGAAATCATTTCTTCGTTGGCAACCACACGAAACACATTTTGTGAACGGTTGTGCTTGAACCCATGGCATCGCAGTCTGCGGGATGAAATCCTCCACCACGTTTGTAAGGAAATCAAATGATACAGTAATCTCAAATGAGTCGTCAGGAGGAGCCGAATTGAAGAACTTACCTGACTGATATCGTAAAATGTTGTTATATTACCTTAAATGAACCATCGGAGTTGAACATACCTTATTTTTTAATATATGATGTCGTATCAAAAACTTAATTTTCAGCTTGGAATCCATTTTTGTATTCGCACTTTATTTTGTCCATTTAAAGTGAAACACTAGATGCTTGTTAGCACCGTAAATAACAACTTGGTTCTATTGCAGATCAGGGGATGAATTTAATATGTACAAAACTGGCAGATTTATAATGGCCCGGACAAAAAATGATTCTCCTTACACTCCACCGTTCCAGGTTTGTATTTTCAGTAGCCTAGAACCTTTACATTTCCCTGAGACATTATGTTTTGCTTTTATTTTTTTAATCTTACAAATATATATATATATATATATATATATATATATATATATATATATAAACTCGTACTTGATGTATTATGATATATAGTACTTTGATTCTTTACAAAAACTACACATGCGTTGTCTTTTCCACATGACTTCCACCCACACTAATCCTCAAACCCACCCACCCCTGCCAACCTGTGAAATTGATTAGTTGGAATCAACAACAGTTCCTTGTTAATCAAGTTTCACATTCCAAAGCCAAATAATGTTTGACAAGAGGTTTAACAATTAAACGTTGAGCAAACAATGACGATGGACCAGACAGACATAATTATGTTGTAACCTCACCTGCGTGACATTTCTTGCTGGCGAGATAACGAATGATGTGCTACTTTCAGCATAACATGATTCATTAGTGAAACTTAACATTTCTAAGACGAAAATGACGAAAAAAGCTACCTTTTCTTTACGTTTGTGTTTCTAATATTTTTTCCAAAGTTAATGTTGTCAAGAAGACAACTAGCGTGATTGTGAGCTGGGTGTTCACGTTAATATACCCCATGTATAACGCGTCCAAACATCTATGCCAGTGATGGAAATGGTATTTCCTCTATCGACAACAACTGTGATGAAAATGAGTATACATTACTGTCTGTATCGACAACAAATGTGATGGGAATGAGTTTACTGCACTGTCTGTTTTGACAACAACTGTAAGACTAATTGCCTCCAGTTGCCAATACAATAGGCCAATAACAATTTCAAAACTAATGTGAACACATTGATTGAGCTGACCATAACATGCACACATCAATCCGTGAATAACTCACAAGATTGTGTCATATATTGGATCCAGCTGTACGTTGATAAGGGTAAAAAATCCCAAAAAGATCATGCATGAGTACAAAGATTGGTCAAGATAGGATTCATCAGATAATGACTATAATACGTGTCAAGTATCAAAGAAATATATATTTATCTACGAAACTAGTTGCAATCGCAAGATTGTATTACAATTAAAATGACAATAAGTATGCAAAATGTGTGAGAAGACACTGATTGGTTAATATGGGAATCTCTGAATAATAAACAAGATATGTTTCAATTTTCGTATAATTTCATCAACATATTCGAGATTAGATTCGGTCTTTTATTTTTATTTTTTTTCATGCATCCAGCTGTAAGTCAATAGGGGGAATAACTAACAAAATATTTTCGGCAAACCTAGTAATTGGTCAGTATGTGCATGATGATGATCATAATATGTACCAAGTTTCAGAGTAATACATCAAAAACTGTGAGACTAGTTGTGATTAGTTGCATATGTTATAAACTGCAACTAGATACAAGTCTTATGAAGAAAGATAACTCCATTAACATATAAAGGGAGTACAGTGGTTGGTCGACATGGTAATCATACTATGCACAGCAATCCACAATCATATGTACCCACCCACTCCACCGCATTGCAGCAGTCATTATCTTATGTGGTTTACAGAGATTGAACTGAAAATTACAGACAGGCTTAGATAAGGCTACTCGATTTAGAAGTTCGAATTAAATCGAATTGTGTAGCTCGGAAAAAAGATTATTCAGATTCAAAACAGTTAAATTTACTCTTGCAAATACACGAAATGAATCAAGCGATACCAGAATGGTTCAACCGAGTTAGATAACGAGATAACGAGAAGAGATGTGTGATAGTTTGATTGAATTGGCCCTTATTAACTCTGACCACACAGTCTATGTTACGTTCGATTGATGTACATATAAGACGAAATGCATTTTTATATAGGTTGCTAGGAACTGGCTTACTAGGTAAGCGTTCTTAGACAAGGTGTGTGTATGTATGTATGTATGTATGTATGTATGTATGTATGTATGTATATATATATATATATATATATATATATATATATATATATATATATATATATATATGATGACACAAAATTTCGATGCGTCTATCCCAATAGTGTGCTCCAACATAGGTCACTCATAGATAGTCATCATTTTGGTTTTGTTTCCTCCTGGTTAATATGCATCTTGCCGTCTAAAAGAAGGTTTCATAAAGTTTCAAAATCTAGTTTACAAATCCAAAGGTGCAAAGGCGGAAAAATGTGTCGCGAAGAATGGAAACATCAGTAAATTGAAATCTCGGGCAAGATAAGAAATAGCTGAACAATAATTATCTATAAATTAGGTTTATACTTACAAAATATTTACATAGCTTTTAGCATAAGGAAACATTAACTTCGTTATTGCATGCTCAGATTGAAGAAAAGCAAAACCGTCGCATGAATATGACGTTATGCGGTGACACACAGACATTTGTGAAACATTTGGCTACGGTTGCTTGTAAGGTTTCGCCTATTTCGGATTACGCTAAACACTCACCCCCAAAAATAAACTTTTTTTGTTATTTTTTTTTTTTTTTTTTTTGCTATGTCGCCGTGAGAAATTCCAAATTTCTATAATCGTTACCCTTGGATTCTTTCTTTTATTGACACATTTGATTGATTAACAAGAAACGTTTTCGATTACACTTTTGATCTTAACGTCAAGATAACCGTGGCAGTTTTGCCATCTATTCCTTGACTAAATAGTTTTTTTCTAAAACAAAATTTCTTTAGGCCTAACCTGTCGTAGAGAAAGATAAATAGTAATTAATTTAAGAAATATACAATGAAGGAGAAAACATTGTCTGTAAAATATATTTGTGGCGCGATTTTACAATAAATTGCATAAGTCTGATAAACCTTCCGACCTGCCGCTTATATCGTTGACTTTCAAGTAGATACCCATATGTAATTGCTTGTCACGTTTTCTTTACAGGTGGAGATTAGCACACAAAATTGTTCAGATGTGTCTTGCATTTGCGGAGTGGTGGCCAGAGAGGGTAATGATGCCATAGAGATCAATTATTGTCGGGAAAAGTTCCATAACAACACAAGAGAAGTTCAAATTCTTTCTCCAGAGCATTTCTCATATAAAACGACAATTCTTTCTATAGGAAACCACTATGAGGTGAGTGAATTGTTTACGATTTTATACTGATAAACTGTTCTTAAAGGATCTTTGTAGTGTGTAATCCAATTGTATTTTCTGATCCTCTTTTTCACTCTTTCATCTGTGTTCCTTAAGGGCTGTAAATCCTAAGTATGTCATTAAAAAATTTCAAGCAATGCTCCCTTCTTCAATTTAGTGTAGTTGATCTGTTTTTAAACAAGCAAAAATTGGATGTCAACGAAAGGGCTTTAAATTCCTTGCTGCGTTTTAAAAATGAAGAGATCTAAGACTCCAATGTGCTAGAGTAAACACAAAAGAGCTATTGTACTTATAGCTAATAAGCCATGTAATCATAATATGGCCTTGATTCATGAAATGAAAAGGCACTGTGTGATATAATAATTAAAAAACTGAAATAAAAGAGTTTGTACTCAATACTTTTTTCAGATCTTCTTTCCATCTGGAAGATCTGTTGAAATAGACAAAGCAATCGATACAATAACAAACGTGAATGTCCGTCCAAGGCCTGATGACGCCAACAATACTGAGGGGTTATGTGGTTCATTCAATGGCCTCCATGATCAACTTGTCCACCGGAATGGCACAGTGGAAACATTTAATAAATGTCCAAAACAATTTGCTGAGAGCTGGAGGCAAGCATGTATACATACATACATACATACATACATACATACATACATACATACATACATACATACATACATACATACATACATACATACATACATAAAAGAATCACATCTTGTGTCCGTTTCAATACGTGTCTGTAGTTATAATGTGAAATATGTAAAAACTATGCATTTTTGTCTCTCTGGCTGTACTTCTTTATATATACGTATGTAAGTTTCTGTGTACGCGCATGCATAAATATACTTAAGCATATATATATGTATGTAAGTGTGTATGTCTGTATGATATGCAAACAGTTTGACAGACAATGAAGACACATAAAAAAGATGGAGATTGATAACGATGCTGATGGTAACCATTTGTGAATTGCTAATTTTGTTCCAGTATGTAATCCATTAATCAGCTACAACCAAATCTAGTTAGCAGCAAATACATGGTTTAGCGTCAAACTAGTTTAGACATCAATGTCTTAAAATTTATCTTTATATCGTGTTCACAACTTATGATCTCTTTGATGCCTTTATCAAAACAAAAATCTCAAATTCGCAACCAAAGCTATGGAACAAATCCAATCTATTTGGATGTCAAAAGGTCAAAGATAAAAGGCACAGTGGTCAATTGGTCAGTTTTTTTTAAAACTTGTAGCTCATCTATTCACATTTTATTGCTTGTTGCCATATTTAGCGTATTTGTTTATTTATTTTTAAATTGCCAATTTTGCTTTTTTATCATTTTTACACATCTATTTACAACCTATCATACATGCTAAACAGCCCATTACAATTTGGTTTCTAGTGTTTGAATTTATGAATGAAACTAAAATCTTTCTATAATCGGGAGAAGAGTAATAATAGTTATTTGTTGGAAGGTCTACGATAGTATGTTTGTAATGAAGTGTTGGGGAAGGTCTGTCGAAGTATGGTTTGTGGCGATGCGTACTCATACGAGTTGCACGTGATAGTGCCAGAGTATATAAGTGTAAGTGGAACTCGACTTATTGTGCGCCACGAGACAACGTCCGACGCCGAAAAAATATTTTCATTGAGGGTCGACCTATGATTTAAATGTTCACGTAGAGATGTTTATTTGAAATAATTGTTCACCGAGTTGCCACTGTCTGGAACGAGATTCGTTTAGACCTTTTCTCTTAACAGTGTCGACCTATCAAGTGCGCTTTCAAGATGACAGACGACTAAAGCCAAACCAGCTAGATGCTTTGTTTCAAAATAAAAAAAATAATAAATAAATTACTCCGATTCGATCAGTAGCAACATGTGCTCTGTCTATCAGCAAGGTACCAAATGCAGGTATCATTGTAAAATTATAAACTTGTTTGCACATGTTATCTAAACATTATCAAACATCGACCAGTTAACCGTCAACTACATTTTGAATTGAAAGTCCTTAACTTCTGTCGCTTTTTATGACGCGGAAATGAAACATGATAACTCGAATTTGGTAGCTATATAAAATAGTTATAAAAAATGCAAATCATCTACAAAGATCTATCCCAGCAAACAATTTTTTTTAAAGTAGGCCAAGTACGCGCTTCACCGATGTAGACACAAGTACATATGTAATGCATGTTGTGCTGTACCTTAATAAAAGTGAACATTTGTCAAAAGATAAAGTTGACGCTGTAGACACACCGCGGGTTATGCGCCAGAGAGCACAATACATATGTCAATATAAATAAGCAAAATACGAAATATATATGCCTAACAACCTACCGACAAAACTGCATACAATCATATATGCAAACCCTAACCGTAACGCATGACAATTTTGCGATTCGATAACTGGGTAATGTTCATAGATAATAGCTTCTCGCAGACGAGATATTTGAAATCGATTTATTCATTATTGGTTGATGATACATATACTAAACATAAATTCAATGTGAATCGTAAACATCTTTCCATGTTTCTCAAATTATGTATATTTTCAAATATACAGAAGGTCAAAGTATGTATGTATGTATGTATGTATGTATGTATGTATGTATGTATGTATGTATGTATGTATGTATGTATGTATGTATGTATTCCATTGATCAACGTGATTAATTTATTACGAAGGTATAAAATTTAATTACTAAATAACTTTATACCAATGTAAAGTAATAATATAAACAGAACGCATTAATTTTACGGTAATTTTGGTTTCATTGATACTACAGATGGCTCTGTTCCATGACTATATTGTCGTAAATTTGAAGCAGGAACATCGAACTCAGATATACAATTAGAAAAGTCACGATCACGCACAAATGTGTTCTCGTCTTACGATCGATATGTTTTTCTCAATGGTATGTTTGCAAGAAATGTACATAGATAGATAGATAGATAGATAGATAGATAGATAGATAGATAGATAGATAGATAGATAGATAGATAGATAGATAGATAGATAGATAGATAGATAGATCGATAGATAAATAGATAGATAGATAGATAGATAGATAAATAGATAGATAGATAGATAGATAGATAGATAGATAGATAGATAGATAGATAGATAGATAGATAGATAGATAGATAGATAAATAGATAGATAGATAGATAGATAGATAGATAGATCGATAGATAGATAGATAGACTTAAATTGAACCGCTAATGACTCAGGCCAAGCAAAAAACTTTGTTTGTCTTTTAATGTTCAAATGTACATTGTAGAATGGAGAAAAACACGATGTATTTTACATAGTTTTGGCAGGGATAACCTGACACAAGAACTTTATCTTCATTAAGAAAAAGTACCAACGAAAGCAACGATAATTATAATATCCTTCTTTTTTATTTTAAACTTATTTGTCACTCAGAGAATTCTGACAAAAGTGATATACTCAGTTCCTGTTTTTTTATCCCATTAATTTAGAGAAAAAAAAAGTCGAAACGATACGCTGACGTGCGAAAATTGTTTTTACTTCTTTGTATATAAAACAAGGTTGTATTTTGTGTTCAAAATATATTTGTTATGTACCAACTGAATCATCTCTAATTATCAACACTCCTGGAACCGGAAACTATGATTCAGACAAATGATCCAGGTACAGCAACCTGTCTTCATCTTTCCATATTCCAATATGTAGGTAGGTAGGTATACTTTTTAAGTCGCTACCTTTTTGGATATTATATGATTGGATTTGTTTGACTTTTATTTTCGTTACATTGCACGTGCTCCTGATGGGTGGCCACAATATATCAAGCTGCCATAATACGTATCAGTTACAGAATTAAGTGGTACAATTATAGGATATACGAAGCTGTTAACCAGATATAATGAAGTCTCTTTAATGCTTGGTTGGTAACAATAAATGTTTCACAAAACATTCAGTAGGCATCGTGGATTAAATTACTATCTTCAATTTTCTTGTTTTATCTTTGAGAAAACATCGAGAGAAAGTCCTCAACTCTTTTCTTAAGTAACATAAGGGTTTCCACTTGTTCAGTTGTAAATCTAAAAGTGATTTTTCATCTTTTCGACTATCTCTATTTAATATTTATATATATATATATATATATATATATATATATATATATATATATATATATATATATGTATATATATATATATATATATGAAGTGCCATAACATGATAAGTTAAAATGTCAATTTGAGCAGGACATTTGAGAAATATAGCGAAATCAAACCAGACCCTGGTAAATGTCTATGCAAACGATTATAGCGCCAAAAGCGAGGCTCACACAATAGCTAGCACAGACAGCTGATGATCGGTTGACAGGCGAATCAGCGTTCTTAAAATATATGTGTTTTTGCCATTGCTCGAAAATCGTTTACATCGTTACACTATAATTACATCACTCAGCTAATGAAAGGAGTTAAGCACTGCACGCTTTTTGCACCAATGCAATCTACCACATCTTTAGTACATTATAAATATGTTTACATTTATAGCAGTAATTTACTATTACGGAATAAATGGTGTATTTTTTTCGGCCAGAAGATTCAAAGAAAAAAACGGAAATGAGCGACACATATCGGTATGAATGAATTATACAGACCATGCAGACTATCGCTCGACCTAGATCTCTCAAAGTCACGCTAGAATATTGCTGTACGATACTAGGCTCACATAAATATAATAATAGGAACTTTGTACTTTCTATACGTGAGTTAGTACAATACAGGCCACGGCTACACGGGGACTGTCCTTGCGCGGCAGCAATTGCATTGATCCTTTACGTCTTATGGTTATTTATTTATTAACTAATCAAATTTGAATGTTTTAGGTCAAATATTCCCCCCCCCCCTCCTCATCGAAAAAGAGATAACAATAGCATAACCTCTTACAAGAATTCTTCCGTACAAACATCTGACAATATAAGTATTGAACGAAGATGAATTTTCAATTTACAAATTACTTAAAAACTGTTAATATTCTTGTTTTAGAATTCCGACTAACAACAGCATGTTTGAGAGAGGCAAAATAACGTACAACGCAAGCAACGACCGCTATACCCGTTTCTGCACGTGTGGTTATGAGAATAACTCGTCACTTATAGACTGTGATAATAAGAAGCATCGTGATATGTCATTGCAGGTAATTATACAAAGCTATGGTATGAATATACCAAAACAATTTAAACAATGAACATGATATGACATTAGGAGGCAACAAAATACACATCCTTTAACAAAATATAGATAAAAGTTATGAAGAAAAAAATAGGCGGTTTGTATACATTGTTCTGTATATACACGATGTCATTTTGGGACATTACCATTTTTTTTTGTTGCCTATTTGTGTCTGCATGGTTCAGTTAAAGCAAATCCTTTTTACATCCTTTTGTAAAAAGAAATTTATTATAAAAAACGCAACATATAGACATGTTGAAATTAAAATTATGTTGTTAATCACGTTGTAGATTATTTCATCAATAACACAGTCTTGTAATTGTTTTTCATGCTTTTTCATAGACGTTTCACACATATTTATATTCACAGTTCATACATTTTGCTCTTTTAACTATCATATATTTACCGAGGAAATTCAAATTTCACTTGTGTGTAACGCTTTCTGGAAGATGTTATGTTATGTTATCGTAGCTCCGGTTGCCAAATTCCAAAGACAGGACACAGTCAATATGGAGAAGTTCAGTGGCAGCAGGCCCACCGCAGAGGATATCTTACCCTCTATATGACCATGAACAAGGTAAGGCATAACAAGTTTTAACAAAATACGAGTAGGAATGGAATTGTGTTCGGTTTTTCACTCATAAAAACAAGATGATGTAGGCTGGATAATGTGACCACTGAAAGCTACAGTATGAGCCATACGTAGAAATAATTCAGAAGTGATTATGCATCAATGGAAAATGTCGGAGAATGTTTGTATTATTGTCGGCTGCATCTCCATAATGAACTACGAACAATTTATGTTGACCGTCTCCAATGTCAAATCTTTCCAATGCAACGATAGGAACGTTATAAATCTTGATGTCTGGATTCTCATCCCTTTCGTACTAATTAACGGCTCCTTCATTACCAAACAATACACATCAGAATCATGTATGACTATCAACCATAGTATTAAATAGTTCCGTCCATAGTGTCTTTGTGAGTTCAACAAAGCATACATAATTCATTAACATTTGATATTATTATTATTATTATTATTTAAACGTTTTGCAACTATTTAATTCCTCCCGTTATTTCTTTCAAGCGTTTGTTCCTAAAGAATCAACATGGCCGACGCCTAGTGGACTTCTTGAGGCTGACGTGATTAGAATTTGTCAAGATGCCCTGAATAAAATAGAGGGATTGAAGAAATGCCAGACGATAGCGAAGGTGGACTTCAAAGGAATCATCGATATGTGTGTTGAAGACATCAAGGTACCTACAGAAGTGTTAAGCAGTCAACTCGTGCATTATGGCGCAATACAATAAATTGTGCTTAAAAAGATGTGGAATAAGTCTCATAGGCAGAGGTGAAATTATCAAGGTGCTAGAGTCTATATGTCAATGAAAATAGCCCTTCCAAATTTCTACCACGAATAAACATGAGGGGAACAGTCGAGATAAATTTGCCGAGATTACCAACAATTGAAAGACAAACACCAAATATCGATCTGAGTTGATCAATTAGTTACCGTCAGCGTTAAAGTATCCATGGTTGCAAATATAGACTTATTCCATGCATCGGATATAATCACAGAATGTTTTTCTGCGCTCCGCGAAATCTCAACAAAAGTCAGTAATATCTTTAGCCAGTAAGTATATTTCCTCTAGTAATAATATTTTACTGATTGGAAGACACAACAACAACAACAAAAGTTTTCGAATCCTATCTGTTCTAATTCCAAGCACTCATTGACATTTTGGCTTAGTTCTTAGCTATGTTTCTTTTTTCTATTAAACGGTTTTATACCGCTAATAATGCATTTGAAATTTACGTATATATGTATATAGTAGTGTTTTATGACACCTCAGCACAAAAGTGATTATGTAGTACCACCAAAAGATTAAGATAAAACAACGTAATAATGAATTGCACAAAAGGTTAGGAAGATAAAGCATTCCAAATGAATGTATAAGTTCAAAAATATAAAATATAAAACGTAAATATGTTCAAATTTGTACAATATTTACAAAATAACAGATGAAGTTAACACATGTAATAATCCTTAAAAGATGAATAAAATTTGTTGTATAAACCGCATTCCCTTGAAAAGTCCAAGATTTCTCGGGTGGCACCATCCTCGTACATTTGTTTCAAGCAGTTCACGTCAAAATGCTTCTGTCTCACAAGGTGGAAATGGACTCACTCGACAAGAATGTGTTCCACTGTCAGTGGACTCTGGCAGGGTAGAGGTTCACTCTGCAGGAGGTATGCATGAGTCAGGTATGTGTGTCCGACACGCCATTTGCACAATATCACCTCATCTCTCTATACGAGGGATATTACTCTCCAGTAGTGGGTTTTGATGTTCTTAAGTTTGTTTGCGGAGTTTTCATTTCATATATTTTGTCAAGTATGACGAACATGCTGATTTAAACAATATTTTAAGTCAGTATATGTAATCTTCCAAACGGAAACGGGTGACTACAGAGCACGTTTGGCTGCTTTATCTGGCCTTTCATTACCGTTGATACCAATGTGCCTAGGCAGCCAACAGTACAAAATAATCTTCCCAGATTCTACGAGAACATCATGTTTCAGAAATATCTGGAATGTTACCGGGCTGTCCAATCTAAACTCTGCAAGGCTTTCAAGGTCAAAAGGGAATCCGAAAAGATGATGTAATTTGCTTTTTGAGGGGTGTCAACGTAGTTCAAAGCTTTGAGTAGGACTGTAATTTATGCATTAACAATTGGGGATTTATCCGATAACAGGCTCGAGATGGTGCCATGGGCTGTTACAATGGCAGCTCCAACACTGTCTCTATATTTCAAACCGTCTGTATACAGGTACGTATGGCTACAATAAGAAAGCTCGGATTTCATTGAATTTACTCTGAAAAAGGAGACGATATGCTGAGGACTTTTTGAATTTGCAAAGGTCAAATATTATCGTAGAAGATTTTGATAACATCGGTAGTTATTTCGGAGTACAGAATTTTGCAATATTTCCAACATTGATATTTGCTGTTTCTAAACTTCGTATGCCAAAAGGTAGCATGAAAGTTGGTTTCTGAATATATAAGATTTGGTATTTGGACCTCAACACTAAATCATATTCGGGTTTAGATGAATTAGAAGATATTTTGTTTGCATACTGCAGAGCCAATTTCTTTCGTCTAAGATAAAGTGATGATTCATTTTCTTCAAGATGGTCATTCTGATAGGGAAGTTCTAAATGCACACACAGTCTAAGTTCTTGGCTGCATATCAGATCAAGCATCTGCATGCAAGATTTACAAGCTGATCGGTACACAATCGAGCTATAGTCAAGTTTCGGTCTAATGAGCTCAATAACGGAAGTAGGACTTTCCGATCTGCTCCCAAATCTGTGTTTGTCACGACTCGTATTAAAGCCAGGGCTTTTTGACACTTGTCCCTAAGATATCTAATATGTGGAAGAATAGTTAGTTTACGGTCGAAAAACAATCCATAAACATCTGCTCTCCTCCACAACAGGAATAAGACAAGTATCAAGACAGAGCTTGGAGTCATCACGAAAACGATATAATCGGCCGAAATGCATACAGTTAGGTTTTGATTTCGAAAATTTAAACCTGTTTTCTTCTCCCCATTTCTGAACTTTGTTTATGCTCATCTGTAGTTGGTAGGCGGCCTCTTAGTCTCAGATTTAATAGGTCATTCATTTAGCGTACTTCCATGTGGTGTAATAAGCTTTCTCCAAGTTGTAAAAGACGGTAACTATATGTTCTTTCTTTATGAAAGCTTCTCTAATAAATGCTTCAAGTCCGATAAGATTATCTATTGTGCTTCTCTGGCGTCTGAATCAATTTTGAACGTCAGATAGGAGATTGTTAGATTCTAGATACCAGGGTAGTCTATCATTTATCATCCGTTCCATGGTTTTGCAAATACAGCTTGTTAATGCTTTGGTCCTTTCCAGGTTTGGGTACTTATATCACCGTTGCTTCTCGCCAAGACTGGGGAAAGCTGCCAGTTTCCCAAATTATTTTGAAAATATTTAGCAGTGTATTTAAAGCTGTGTCATGTAAGTGTTTCAGAAGTTGACAATGGATATCATCTGGTCCTGCTGAAATGGCATGCGCTCGATCAAGAGAGTCTTGTAACTCTCTGAGAGTGAAAGGTTTATTGTAATCTTCAGCGTTTGCAGATTTGAAATTTAAAGGAACCTTTTACTTTCAAGTTATTTACACGGCGGAAGATTTTAGAATAATTCTCTTGTGAGTCCTTAGAGAATGTTTGGGCCAATGTATTTGAAATTGATGGTATGGTTGTGAACATTTCATCAGATTTCTTTAAATGTTTGATACATCTGCTTTTATTTTTGCAAATGATGTTTCGTACCATATTCCACACCGATTTAATAGAGGAGCGAGAGTAAATAAAGACAATGGATCTCCATACCTCTTGCTCTCTCTAATTGTACGACTTGGTATATACGGTATGTATTCAGATTTTCAATTGTTGAAGTGGCATTGAAATATTAAAGGACCTTTTTCCGTTCCCTGAAAGTGTCTTTACACACATCATTAAACCATGGTTTGTTGACACGTTTAGGAATCGCCGAAGGTTTTGGTATGTTATCCCCATCAGCAGTCAGTAATATCTTTGTAAAAAAGAGTATCGGATTCACTATGTTGTCGAAACAATCAGGTGTCAGTTTTAACTCTCAGAGGGATTTAAACATTTCCCAATATGCCTTGTTCAATATATATCTCTGCTCGAGACCTTGAGGTTTGGGAATATTACTACTTAAATATATTGGAAAGTGGTCACTGCCACATAGGTCACCAACTTCCCAAGAGAAGTCGAATAAAAGAGATGGACTGCATAGTCAAATCTAAGGACGAGTAGGATCCTGTGGCAGGATTCAGGTAAGTATACGATTTATCATTAAAATGAAAAGCTTGTGTTTTGAAACAAAGTCTTCTATCTTCTTCCCTCTCTCGTTTATATCTTTACAGCCCCATGCTAAAACATTCGTCCTCTGTGCTTCCTACCCGCCTCGGAGCCCAAAAGAGGACATGGATTTACGCTCATTTATTGCGTTTCGCATTTTCGGGCTACTCAGGATGATATACTCGAGCAAAGTAGAAACTTTACTCAATTTACTCTTGCCACCGCCCTCAGAGACTATGCCCTTTGTAATATTTGGGGAACAATACTTTGTTCATTAATCACAAAGTTCACTTTTAAACTGTATGTAAAAGAGTTAAACTTAATATCTTTAACATAGACCCTGAAGATTGGCGTGACTAGCCGATTAATCAGACCGGGCCCTTCTGATCACCAGTCTAGCTGAAGGTGAGGCCAAGGTAGTGTGTTGCATCAGAACGGCAACATTCAGCCTCTATTCTGCTCAACTACCAGGATCCTTCACTTCAACTATACGGGATCCGCCCCACTCAGTCGCCTTTTACGACATGCAGCGAGGATGCATCGGGCCTATTCTACAACCCCGGATCCACAGGGGGGGGGGGGGGTACGTTTACGACTTGCGATTGTTATGACAACACGCCGAAACAATTAGAAGATGAAAATCTTAGAGGTTCATATTGCTTCTAAGAGTGAGCTATCGTGGGCCCCCCCCCCCCCCCCGCTCGTTTCAGCATGCATCGCTATGCAAGGGAAAGCCACTAAATGAACTAGCAAAAGCGAAGCGAAGGGACATCGAGGCGATCTCTAATATTTGGGCGCTAGAAAACGCCATGAGCGTTGGCTAAGGTATATTAAATTAATTAAACAAATTACAATGCATACCTTCAAGGTATACAAACGTCCTACTCTCTGGGGATCAAAACGTATCAGGTTGTGGTAAAGTTGGTTTTGTCGGTTTTTCCTATAGACTGAAATCTCCAAATTCTCTATATAGATACATCATGGGCAGTCTCAGAGGTAGAACTTACTGTTCAAGTAGGACCACAATTCCAGAAGGTTCTAACTGCTACAAACTGAGAAAGACCTAAAATTTTGAATTCGGATATCCCTTTTAATGTCTAAACCATAACCTACTTAAAAATAAGATATGTTTAATGCTTACTCTAAGCCATATACGTATGTACAGAACATTTTCAGTGAATTCAACGGAAAAGACTTCCTGTTGTCTAGACGATGTATTCAATATAATGTACCCAGTTCAATTGCCTTAATCAGTTTAATCACTATTAATACTAATGCTAATTTCATTGAAACTATAAGAGCATGATTTTTGTAATTTAAAAAACAAATCATTAACTTATTTCTTTAATTCTAAATATCAGATGATATGAAGCTGACACAGGCGACAACAAAAATAGCAATGGGGAAGTGCAAAGATTTTGTGACGAAGGACCCAGTATTATTGTCAGCAAATTCAACGCAAGACTTTATACAAGACCTACTGTGTGCCGGAGATTGTTCTGGAAACGGCAATTGTACCAATGGAACGTGTGTGTGCAACAATAGTTTTATAGGTGACGACTGCTCATTAGATTCTTCTAAAGCACCTTTTGTGAGCAAGATATTAAGGTACTGATGCCAAACAATAGTTATATTATAAATGAGTACAATCATGATGACAAACAAGATACCCAATGCTTAAGTTGCATGAATGTATATTTTGGTAAATTTTGGTATGTGATAAATTCATGATAAATTAGCTCCATTACGCATCATTCTGGAAATAAGCAAATCCCAAATTGAATGCACAAACCACTTTCTACGAAGGAGCGTGATTGTAAAGAGATGGTTTATTGGTTATGCATACAAAATATATATGGCTAAATAATACAATACTTTAGTATACTTTGAAGAACACTAAACGATATTTCGGTCAGTTATATCCACGTATATCGAGATATCCGTAATTGTAATGTCATTTCTGCCGCAAGTCCGTAAAAAGTCAGTAACACGCTTTTCACAGCCATGATAATTTAAATTAACATTTTGTAACAGTTTGAATCGCGATAAATAGTCATTTCGTAGTTTGATCCATGGAAATAAGAAAATATTTAATCCAAATGTGATGGGAGTCGAAACGTTTGGCAGGTGATTGGAATTCTTTTCCAGGCATTAGAGTCATTTAGTTTTCTCTATACGGATTGCATAAAGTGTCTTAACTTTGCCTTTATTACCGTTGTGTTAGAAATTGCATTCAAAGTCTATATAATGAATAAATATTATATGCGTGCTATATAAAATCATTGCAGCTGAGATCAGTGTGACGTAAACAAGAGTCCATGTGAAGCAGTGTACTTTTCCGGTTCCAATTTCCATGATGGTTCAAGCAGCATCTGTTCTCTGCTTGAACTAAACGTAAGAAATTTTTAAAGCATTCAATTGTTGTCTCTCTTGCCATGTCCTTGTCAAGCTAGTCGGACCATTTAAAAATTAGCTTTTAATATGTATTTCTCATGTCATGTAGTTGATTGAGCAGGTTGTGCTGATCGCAGTGATAAAAGTAGGATTGATATCTATGAATCTCTGTAGGATTCGCTAATTGCTGCAAGATGCATCGATTATAATCAATGTGTATCCAGAGACTCATGATGTCACTTTTAGAAGGAGGTTTGTATAGCAATGGACCATATAACGTCCAGTTTGGTATTGAAAGGCTATTCTGCGAAACGATCGACGATTCATAGAGCTAAATTAATCCTTTAAGATGCATTAGACTTAATTACATACCCCATCCCGTTTATACGACTATTTTGTCTAAAGTCCTGCGAGTTGTCTTCTTGGCAGTCTTATACATGTCGAGAATGCAAAGGAAGATCTATGAACAGTACGCATCACAGTGAACATACAAAGCCATCGAACGCACCTTATCTCCGCTTTCTTTTTTTACTGTAGGCCATAATGCGACAGATTAGTGTTACGACTCTATGGTCTAAGAAAAATGTAACAGAAAGAAAGTGAAACCAACAAATCAAGTAAAAATCAACAAGCAATTTATTACTAGATAATTAAAATGAAAAATCAAAAAGTCACTTACAGTAATGTGTTTTGAAATCCTAATAATCCAATAAGAATGATTGTTTTAATCACAAGTCCTAAATAAAGAATGTTCCGAATTCACGGCTGTGTCCTTGAATGTTATGATGTGCTAATGGTCTCCAAAGTCCTGATGTACTAGAAATCTTGATGTGCTGATGTCAAAATGAAGTATTCCAAAATCTTTGAATAAGTTCACATAAATTCCAAAATCATCAATTAAAAATCCAAAATCCAAAAGTTTGTGAGCACTGTTATAATCCAATGAATATTTAAAATAATTCCTCTCTTAGAATTTGGAATGAATTTTCACAACTGTAATAGCTCTTTACAAGACTGATGGTAATGTCAAAACTGAATAAATGTCCACCAAACATGGCATATATAAAGATTGGTCACATGACAGAATGTTCTAGAACATGTGTCATCTTAATGTAATTTTACTTGTAAACAAATTTCAACCTTGACCTTCAAATTGAGAAAACATATTGATCAAAACAACCTAATTCAAGGACACTAGTTAAACATGTTTTTCCTGATAACATTAAGATTTAAGCAAATATTAAAGTGAAGAAACATTTATAATTTCCTAAAATATTTATAATATTATATAAACATCATACATAACATTAGAAAATATCATTTACTCTTTGCACTGAAAGTAAAATTTTAAATCCTTAATTTCATGCTTTGAAACGTCAATTACGCGGTCAAATGAAGCCGCGTGTGTGGCATGATAATGTCACAATCAACAAACTTAACGCAGACTTGGAAATTTCCGCTTGATTGAATTTTATCGAATTTCGAATTTTTAAAACTGTTTTTGTCGCGATTATTTATTATTTTATTTTTAAATTTTTTTTTCATTTTCCATAGTTTTAGGATAACAGTTACTTTAAAATAAAATGCCGCCATTTGAGCAATATTTTAAGAATAAGAGAAAGTTTTTTCGAAGATTTATTCAGGTAAACATTGAAACAGTGTTTCCGATACACAAGAGACAGGAGACATTTCTTTGCAGATCAAAGGAGTATGCTTATTTAACTGTTTATCGTACAATAATATTGTATTTCATTTACGAACACATCAAGAATTCCTAGTTTAAATTATTGCAAAATGTTTTTTTTTGTTTTTTTCATGTCCTTTGTGGCTCAGATAGAAATAAACTTTTGATCAGCAAACATTAGCTGTCTGCGTACTTGTCTTAAGGATTAGCCGTGCTTTTGTTCCTCTTTATGTGGTTTAATTTTGTTTCTAATTTAAGTTTAACAACGGAGCCTTTGAAGAGACGGGGCAAGTGTATCTCACGGATGTTGATTACGTAACTCCAACCAATGTTGGCTGTTTCTTACCATCAAGGATTTTTGTAAACGGTGAGATAATATTTGCTACAAAGTATCATATAGCCTATTAAATGATACAAGGTTTAATCTGAAAGGCGGATTATAGGCAAAACTGACATTTATTTACTCTCAGATGGTTTGGCGGTCATTAATAGCTGATCGGCACTTATCGCGCTGCGACATATGCCTTAGGTATTTGGTACCGTAGGAGCATCATTTAAGAATGGTCGACTGTCGGCGTGTCCGAAATCAGTAAAGGATATGAATCGAATATTTGCAAGTTTGCGATAGAAAATTAAAACCCCACAGTATTTTTGTTAATACTGATACTTTTCAGATGCTACAATTTGTCTTAGACGGAAAGACACTGAGGTAAAAAATGTGTATGTTTTTGACGAGATTGGTAGTATATGACTTGAACACAGGTCTCCTGTATCACGTAGATAATGAACTATTGTATATGTTCTGTTTGTTTTGAGTATGTTTCGATATATTTTTATACTACCATGAATGCTTGAATAAATTATGGTTTTAAGTAAGAACTCATTGTTTCATTGTGATTTGTTATGACCTGTCCTTTATTGAAGTGATATAACACATTAAGTTTAAACTTTTTCAAGGTACACACACACGTGTGTGTTGAGTGTGTGTGTGTGTGTGTGTGTGCAATCACAAATATTGTAATAAGTTTACATTGGATAGAATATAGTGATGATGTTGTGGGCTATAGAGGATTTTTCAGCTGGATATGTATATATCATCCAAAAGTCCGGTGACAATATATATTTTTCAGAGTTTGATTTCGTCTGTATACTTGTATAACTCTTTATCGTAATATTCACGATTTAAAATAAGATTATTATATCTTTCTTCCGTGACGTTATGTTCTATCAATTTATCTACTTCATGTTATGACGTGTATACATTTCTCCTTAACACGTGTATGCATTTTCCACTTTTATAGGAAAATCCACAGTTGCTTATACATTTTCAATAACGAATGACCGTACACGGTACAGCCAGAACAAGACAGTTATGGTCTACGACTCTGCCTGTTTAGATTGTGATGCTAACTTTGCCTGTAAGATAAAGGTACGTTAGTAACCAACTATTTTATTCAATGTTACAGAATGCAAAAATATATTTCGCAATAGGTTCTATAACTAATCTCTGATATCCCTTGTTTAACAGAATGAAGATAACTTCTCATTATTATGATAAAACAATATGTAGTATTTGTTTCCACAAATACTTTTAATACACAAAAATTAAGCCTCTCACCAGAGAAAATTCCTCAGATTTGATGCCTAATACCAAATAGTAGCTAATACCTGTCGTTTATTGCTTCTCTGATCACTTGTTAACCGTGATGGTAGAAAGATTATAGAAGGGTATGATAGTCATGCTTATTCGTTGATCGACTTCTCTTTATCTATTTGTGATAAATTGGAACAATTTGTCTTTTCATTATGCCAGCCACAGTCTTGCTTGATTGACGGAAACTGCTATACTGCAAAGGAAGCGAATCCCGGAGATTCTAGTTTCACGTGTGATCCGAAATTAAGCAATACACACTGGACAAATCAAAAGATGGCCATCCTGCCGTGAAAAAGCTCTTCTGGTTATGACGAAAATAATGCCAGTTGTGAATATATATATATATATATATATATATATATATATATATATATATATATATATATATATATATATATATATATATATAACCAGCTTGTAATATATTCCGGTCATACTCTTTATTGTCATTTGCTGTCTGATAATCCTTTCTTTGTCCAAGTGTTTGTGTGAACTATTCAGCGTCTCAGTGTATAATAAATAGTGATATTCATAAACCTTTTGCTTTTAAATCTATTTTATGGAAGCAAGCAATATTCTTAATGTGACTATGACAACAAGTGCCACCACTGCACATGCTGAATTTACATAGCCGTTCGGTGCGACTTTCAGTGCAGTACTCAATTTAGAAATCAATATTTGGGCGCTAGATAACACCGTGAGCTTTGACTAAGGTATATTAAATTAATAAAAAAAAGTACAATTCATACCTTCAAGGTATACAAGCGTCCTACTCTCAGGAGAGCAACACGTATCAGCTTGGTTTGAAGTTAGTTTTGTTGGTTTTTCATTCAGACTGAAATCTCCAAAGTCTCTATGTAGATACAGCATGGGCAGTCCGAGACTATTACCTAGAGGTCGATCTTACTGTTCAAATAGTGCCACAATTCCAGAAGGTTCTAACTGCTACAAACTGAGAAAGACCTAAAATTTTGAATTCGGATATCCCTTTTAATGTCTAAACCATAACATACTTAAAAGTAAGATATATTTAATTCTTACTCTAAGCCATATACGTATGTACAGAACATTTTCAGTGAATCCAACGGAAAATACTATCTTGTTGTCTAGAAGATGTATTTAATATAATGTTCCCAGTTCAATTGCCTTAATCAGTTTAATCAATATTAATAATAATGCTAATTTCATTTAAACTATAAGAGCATGATTTTTGCAATTTAAAAAAAAATCATTAACTTATTTCTTTAATTCTAGATATCAGATGATATTAGGCTGACACAGGCGACAACAAAATAATAGCAATGGGGAAGTGCAAAGACTTTGTGACGAAGGACCCAGTATTATTACCAGCAAATTCAACGCAAGACTTTATACAAGACCTACTGTGTGCCGGAGATTGTTCTGAAAACGGCAATTGTACCAATGGAACGTGTGTGTGCAACAATAGTTTTATAGGTGACGACTGCTCATTAGATTCTTCTAAAGCACCTTTTGTGAGCAAGATATTAAGGTTTTGATGCCACACAATATTTATATTATAAATGATTACAATTATGATGACAAACAAGATACCCAATACTTGAGTTGCATGAATGTATATTTTGGTAAATGTTGCATGTGATAAATTCATGATAACTAGCTCCATTACGCATCATTCTGGAAATAAGCTAATCCAAAATTAAATGCACAAACCACTTTCTGCGAAAGAGCGTGATTGTAAAGTGATGGTTTATTGGGTAAGCTTTCAAAGTATATATGGCTAAATAATACAATACTTTAGTATATTTGGAAGAACACTAAACGATATTTCGGTCAGTTATATCCACGTATATCGAGATATCCGTAATTGTAATGTCATTTCTGCCGCAAATCAATAAAAAGTCAGTAACACACTTTTCACAGCCATGAGAATTTAAATTAACATTTTGTAACAGTTTGAATCAGGATAAATAGTCATTTCGTAGTTTGATCCATGGAAATAAGAAAATATTTAATCTGAATGTGATGGGAATCGAAACGTTTGGCAGGTGATTGGAATTTTTTTCCGGGTATTAGAATCATTTAGTGTTCTCTATCCGGATTGCATAAAGTGTCTTAACCGCCTTCTTTACCCTTGTGTCTGAACCACAGATATTGCATCTAACGTCTATATAATGAATAAATATTATATGCGTGCCATATAAAATCATTGCAGCTGAGATCAGTGTGACGTAAACAAAAGTCCATGCGAGGCAGTGTACGTTTCAGGTTCCAATTTCCATGGTGGTTCAAGGAGCATCTGTTCTCTGCTTGAGCTAAACGGAAGAAATCTTTAAAGCATTAAATTGTTGTCTCTCTTACCATGTCCTTGTCAAACTAGTCGGACCAGTTAAAATGTAGCTTTTTATATGTATTTCTTATGTCATGTATTTGACTGGGCAGGTTGTGCTGATCGAAGCGATAAAAGTAGGATTTATATAAATGAATGTCTGTAGGATTCGCTTGTTGCTGCAGGATGCATCGATTATAACCAACTTCTATTCAGAGACTCATAATGCCACCCTTTAGAAGGAGGTTTGTATAGCAAAGCTCCATATAACGTCCATTTTGGTATTGAAAGGCCATTTTGCGAAACGATCGACGATTCATAGAGCTAAATTAATCCTTTAATATGCATTAGACCTAATTACCTACCCCATCTCGTTTATAAGACTATTTTGTCCTGCGAGTGGTCTTCTTAACAGTCTTATACATGTCGAAAACGCAAAGGAAGATCTATGAACGGTACGCATCACAGTGAACATACAAAAGCCATCGGACACACCTTATCTTCTCTTTTTTTTTACTGTAGGCCATAATGTGACATATAAAAAAATATCATTTACGCACTGAAAGTAAAATATTAAATCCCTAATTTCATGCTTTGAAACGTTCAATACGCGGTCAAATGAAGCCGCGTTTGAGGCATGATAATGTTGCAATCAGCAAACTTAATACACACTGGGCAATTTCCGCTTGATTGAATTTTATCGAATTTCGGATTTTTATAATTTTATGATAACAGTTATTTTGAAGACCCCCCCCCCCCCCCCGCCATTTGAGTAATATTTTAAGAATAAGAGAAAGTTGTTTCGATGCATTATTCAGGTAAACATTGCAACAGTGTTTCCGATAACACATGAGACAGGAGACAGAAGGTCTAGTTCTTTGCAGGTCAGTACGCATGGACGAGGGTGTTTGATGATCAAAGGAGTATGCTTTATTTAACTATTTATTGTACAATAATATCGTTTTTCGTTCACGAGCACATCAAGAATTCCTGGTTTAAATTATTGCAAAATGTTTTTTTCATGTCCTTTGTGGCTTAAATACAACGAAACTTTTGATCACCAAACATCAGCTGTCTGAGTACTTGTCTCAATCATTAGCCGTGCTTTTATGTGGTTTAATTTTGTTTCTAATTTACGTTTAACAACGGATCATTGGAAGAGACGGGGCAAGTGTATCTCACGGATGTTGATTACATCACTCCAAGCAATGTTGACTGTTTCTTACCATCAAGGTGTTTTGTAAACGGTGAGATAACATTTGCTACAAAGTATCATATAGCCTATTAAATGATTCAAGGTTTAAGCTGAATGGCGGATTATCGGCAAAACTGACATTTATTTACTCTCAGATAGTTTGGCGGTCAATAATAGCTGACTGGTCGACACTTATCGCGCTGCGACATATGCCTTAGATATTTGGCACCGTAGAAGCATCATTTAAGAATGGTCGACTGTAGGCGTGTCCGAAACCAGTAAAGGATAGAATATTTGCAAGTCTGCGATGTAAACTAAAACGCCACAGTAGTTTTGTTGATACTGATACTTTTCAGATGCCGAAGTTTGTCTTAGATGGAAAGACCCTGAGGTAAAAAATGTATATGTTTTTGTCGAGATCGGTCGTATATGACTTGAACACAGGTCTTCTGTATCACGTCGATAGTGTACTATTTTATGTGTTCTGTTTGTTTTGAGTATGTTTCGATAGATTTTTATACTACCATGAATGATTGAATACATTATGGTTTTATGTAAGAACTGGTTTGTTATGACGTGTCCTTTATTGAAGTGTTATCACACAAATAAGTTTAAACTCGTTCAAGGTACACACACACACACACACACACACACATGTGTGTGCGTGTATGTGTGTGTCCAATCACAAATATTGTAATAAAATTACATTGGATAGAATATCGTGATGCTGTTGTGGGTTATAAAGGATTTTTTCCAGTTGGATATTTATATATCATCCAAAAGTCCTTTGACAATATATACTTTTCAGTTTGATTTCGTCTGTATACTTGCATAAGTCTTTATGGTACTATTCACTATTTAAAATAAAAAGATTACATCTTTCTTTCGTGACGTTATGTTCTATCAAGTTATCTACTTTATGTTATGACGTGTATAACTTTTCTCCTTAACACGTGTATGAATTTTCCACTTTTGTTGGAAAATCCACAGTTGCTTATACATTTTCCATAACGAATGACCGTACACGGTACAGCCAGAACAAGACAGTCATGGTCTACGACTCTGCCTATTTAGATTGTCATGCTAACTTTACCTGCAAGATAAAGGTACGTTAGTTACAAACTATTTTATTCCTTGTTACAGAAAGCAAAAATATATTTCACAAAAGGTTCTAAAACTAATCTCTGGTATACCTTGCACTTTGTGAACATAATGAAGATAACTCGTTTTTTTATGGTAAAACAATATGTACAATTTGTTTCCACAAATACTTTTGATACACAAAAATTAAGCCTTTGACCAGAGACAGTTGCCTCCGTTTTGATGCATAATACCAAATAGTGGCTAATACCTGTCCTGTATTGCTTCTCTGATCGCGACTTGTTATCCATAATGGTAGAAAGATTATAGAAGGGTACGATAGTCATGCTTATTCGTTGCTGAACTTTTCTCTATCTATTTGTGACAAATTGTTACAATTTGTGTTTTGATTCTGACATCCACAGTCTTGCTTGATTGACGGAAACTGCTATACTGCAAAGGAAGCGAAACCAGGAGATTCTAGCTTCACGTGTGATCCGAAATTAAGCAATACACACTGGACAAATCAAAATATGGCCCTTCTGCCGTGAAAAGCTATTCTGCTTATGGCTAAAATAACGCCAGTTATGAATATATATATATATATATATATATATATATATATATATATATATATATATATATTTAGCTTGTAATATATACTGGTCATACTCTATATTGTCATTTGTTGTCTGATAATCCTTTCTTTGTCCAAGTGTTTGTGTGAACTATTCAGCGTCTCAGTGTATATTAAATAGTGATATTCATAAACCTTTTGCTTTAAAATCTATTTTATTGAAGCAATATTCACCAACAACCTACTGAACTAAACTGGGGAAAGGGTATGTCTGAATTAAACAGCTGTGCACTCCATCCTATTTCAATCATTGTAACAGTTGTCTGCTTGCCAAAAAGAGAGACCTTAAACTAAAATATGACAATTTAAAGAGGTGACTAAAGATGCTTGAGGCATATTCGTTTTCCATTTGCATGGAAGAGATTTTTTGTACCACATGAATCAATAGTAAGACTTGTGAATGATTGACAGCAAAACTGGCTTCTAATCCATCTTAAATTTAGTATTATTTATATTTGTTAATTTGTTCTTTTTACTTGTAGTAAATGTATCCATAGGACTTGTAATTTTAGAATGGAATTTTCTTTGGAACTGAAGTCAATACATGTAATGGTCAATGCAGTAGAGTTTAAAAACGTAAATTTTTTTTTTTTTGTATTTGCTGTACATATTGCAATTCACTGTTTATACACAATGGCATGATTAGGACGAATCGTCTGTTCTAATCTGTACTTTGATGAAAGAGGACGAAACAGAAAAATAAATAAAATAACATACTTTTTCGCATAAACGTTACTGCAGGAAAATAGATTTTACTTCACGTAATGTGATAATTTGATAGTTTTAGTAACTTTTTCGCACATTAGAGAAACTGGACAACTTTGGTTTAGAGGTTACCTCTGATATGTTTAGTAAGAAACGTATTACTTGTTCACTGCAAATTTGAATGTGTCTTCTCTATAAGAAATAACAAATTATATGTGGATTGTTTTGAGTTTGTAATTTTAATTCAGTTATTTGAGTACAGTAACTGTACAAGTATGGGGTTGTTCTGAGTTTGTAAATTTAATCCAGTTATGTCAGTACAGTAACTGTAAAAGTAGTGGGTTGTTCTGAGCTTGTAATTGTAATCCAGTTATGTTGGTACAGTTATGTTAGAATTATTATGTTGTTTTGAGTATGTAATTTTAATCCAGTTATGTGGCCACAGTAATGGTAAAAGAATTGAGTTGTTTTATGGGTACAGATGTAATGATCCTTCAAAACCTAAAACGTTTAGTATCAGTTCACACACTTTTATTCATCTGTAAATAATCACCAGAAGTAACTTAATTTGCAGTTCGTATTTTAGTGAAATTAGCTATGGAATAGCTGGTGTACCAGATCTTAATGTGACTATGACAACAGGTGCCACCACTGCGCATACTGTATTTACATAGCCGTTCGGTGCGGCTTTCAGTGCAGTACTCAATTTAGAAATCAATGTGTGTAGGAAGGCATTTTAGGTCTCTGTGTATAGAAGCTGGCCAATACATGGACCATACTCCTTAAGTAATTCAATCAGGTTTATTACATGCAAAATATGTATATAATATTTGCAAAACATAAAAGATGACTTTTGATTTCCGTAACGCATACATATAGATTCTTATTTCTTGTAATTATTTAAGAGATAAAGCAGAACTGTATTGAAATCAGGTATACACATGTGTGAAGGACTTACACATCGTAGAATGTTACAAAGTCATCATGTTTATATAACTGTTCTCTATGTTAAACATTCATTTGCAGATTGTTAATGTATTTTGTTTACATTTCTTTTCTTATGTACAATATTGATTTCTGTATCATTTTGCGAATAAAGTATTCTAAATGTTCAAGTCCGTGTCCTTTACAAAGTAAATTGTTATTATGATAACTTCTTTAAACTATTATTTTGGCAAGTGATTTATCTTAAAGACTTTTAAGATTTATTAAACAGAAATATCAAGCATAGTTCAACATTTCTGACATATCTCCAAGTTATTATTTTCTCATGTTCCCTTTCCTCAATCATTACTCCTGGAATGCTTCCTTTGTTTGGGTGCAAATCAACCAATATAATATCAACGAATCTATGTTCCTGATTTTAACAACATAGGGTGAGTTACGAAACACACATACACACACACACATATATGTATGTACTGCCAAATAGACGGAGGGAGAGATTTAATTATATCTTTTATAAATTAAAATCTACTAGCATGTCCATAACATTGTGGGCACTGCTTTGCCAGGATAATACATGTCAAAGTTTGTTTTCTGAAAGTGTGTACGAGTAAGGATCACATTGGAAAAACTTTCTTCCAGAACCGCTCGTCCTAGCACAAGTTTAGTACCAAAACTGCTTCGGCGTGGACATTTCAAGTAAATCATTAAGTGATGCACCTAAAAACTCGATAATTTATACTTTGCTTTAAAACGAATGAAGGAATAAAAGTTATTTCTACTTTTGTCTGTTGATTCAGTCATCACATTAAAACTTTTTTATTGGAATGATTTGCAAAGTTTCAAAACTATTTTCCAAATGGCAACGGAAGCAATCTGACATAAATCACAATACTAATTTCAAGGATCAATATTATTTTAAGCTCCTATAGGGGTAGTTCTATAATCTCAAGCATGAATGAGACTTAAAGAGCCTATAGATGTAGTTCTATAATGTCAAGGATGAGTGTGATTGTAGGCGCCTATAGGGGTAGTTCTATAATGTCCAGGATGAAAGTGACTTTAAGCGTCTATACGGGTAGTTCGATAATTTCAAGGATGAATGTGACTTTAAGCGCCTATAGGGGTGGTTCTATAATATCAAGGATGAATTTGACTTTATGCGCCTGTAGGGGTGGTTCTATAATGTCAAAGATGAATGTGACTTTAAGCGTCTATACGGGTAGTTCGATAATGTCAAGGATGAATGTGACTTTAAGCGCCTATAGAGGTGGTTCTATAATGTCAAGGATGAATTTGACTTTAAGCGCCTGTAGGGGTGGTTCTATAATGTCAAAGATGAATGTGACTTTAAGCGCCTATAGGTTTGATTCCATAATGTTAAGGATGAATATGACTTTAAGCGCTGATATGGCTCGTTCCTATATTTCAAGGATGAATGTGGGTTTAAGCGCCTATAGGAGTAGTTCTATAATGTCAAAGATAAATGTGACTTTAAGCGCCTAAAGTGGCAGTTTTTTAATGTAAGGATGAATGTGACTCAAAGCACCTATAGGGGTAGTTCTATAATGTCAAGGATAAATGTGACTCAAACCGCCTATAGGTGTAGTTATACAATGTCAAAGATGAATGTAACTCAAAGCCCCTATTGGGGTAGCTCTTAAATATCAAGGATGAATGTGACTTTTAGTGCCTTCTGGGGTAGTTATATAATGACAAGGATGAATGTGACTCAGATCACCTATAATGGTAGTTTTATAATTCCAGGGATGAATGTGACTCAAAGCGCCTATACGGGTAGTTGTATAATGTCAAGGATGAATGTGAGTTTAAGCACCTATACGGGTAGTTTTGTAATGTCTATGATTAATGTGACTTTAAGCGCATATAGGGGTAGTTCTATAAAGTCAATGACGAGTGTGACTCTAAGCGACTATATGGGTATTTCTATAATGTCAAGGATGAATGTGACTCTAAGTACTTATAGGGGTAGTTCTATAATATCAAGGATGATTCTGACTCTAAGCGCCTATATGGGTAGTTCTATAATGTCAAGGATGAATGTGACTTTAAGCGCCTATAAATGTAGTTCTTTAATATCAAAGATGAATGTGACTTGAAGCTCCTATAGGGGTAATTCCATAATGTCAAAGATGAATGTGACTTTAAGAGACTATAGGGGTAGTTCTATAATGTCAAGGAGGAATGCGACACAAAACGCCTACAGGGGTACTTCTATAACGTCAAAGATGAATGTGACTCTAAGTGCCTATAGGGGTAGTTCTATAATGTCAAAGATGTATGTGACTCAAAGCGCCTATAGGGGTAGTTTAATAATGTTAAGGAGGAATGTGACTTTAAGCGCCTATAGTTGTAGTTCTATAATGTGAAAGACGAATCTGACAATTTTCAAAATATTTGCTCATTATCAAATTTATTTGTGGAACACGCTCAGTTTACATATAATCGTGAGAAAACAAGACACAAAAGCAAAACTGTTTTGTTTTTTTAATTATCTTGACAGTATATCTGGCAAAACCTGATGCGTACAAAATCATCATGGTAAGTATAGCTGATTTGTGATGAATGACTAGGTATATGTTTTGAAAAATGCTTTTCTTTCGGTTTGCATTCTCTTAGTCTCAAAACCGTTGGACTACGCCTATTTTCTTATCACATATTTTGTCGTCGAATTACTACATTTGGCAGCTACGACATTTTTTTAAACCCTATATTTTCAGCAGAAGTCGTGCGACTAACTTACGTCGTAGGTTCGTGTTTGAAAAAAACCCCGAAGATCTATTTTACAATAAAGTATTGTACCAGAAGTTGTAAAAATATGTCGTGCAATTTGTCCTACTACAATATTGCCATTCTCTACAGACTCTTGAGTATAATCATTGTACGAAAGTCTCACCTATTATTTATCGTAAAATATGTTTCAGCATAACCTACTATTCATGCAACATTCTGTACACATGCATATACATGTAGCGATCTCTAAGAATTACTGTGTCAGGGCCTATAAAATTTTACCATTATTATATGGTTTACAGTTTAAGGGTAAGAAAAAGGAAAATAAATGAACGAGCATCCACAAAAGTTATGAACTGAGTATGGAAAATATCAAAAAGAGGAAATATTAAGTCGACGTACTGTTGAATATACCTACACCTTAGATCGGACATGTTCCTTGTGAAGGTCCTCATAGTATGCCCTATAGATAATAGTATAAGGCTAAAGGTATCAAAACAAAAACGGGCGAGGGGGGATTACTTGAAGAGATATGAGAAATTAACTACCCAGTTGTTGTAATATTTGTGTTGCTTAACGCAAGATTCTGCTTTGGAAAGTACTACAAATATACTTAACAATACAATCGGAAATGGTGCGCACCAGCCTCATTACTGAAACGACAAGAAGGCGTATTAATAGCGAAGAACATAGTCAGAAATAAAAAAATTGTAGGGACGAAAGGGACGGATCTGGAGAAAACAATTGGGATGTTAGATGTTTATATTGGTATTATAATTTCATTAATGTTTAATGGTATTTACTTAAACATCAAACACGACGACGAAACCTTGCAAGATCCACTTTATCCGAAAGCAAACAAAGGTGAGAAACAATTGACAAACATATACGAGTGATCTCTAATACGTTTTGAATATTTTGTTAAAATTTTTTTGTTTCTTTGAACGTGTCAGTAAATGTAATGCCGATCGATAGACAAAAGTACGGTCTCTAAAGTAATCTGCAGCGGCACACACAGGACCCGTGACACCTGCTGAGATATGGGTGTAATATAACATTGGTAAATGACGGTGATCTAATGATGTCGGAGGAAAACAATTATATTACTGAAGAAAGAGCATGCTGTAAAATCCGTGCTCCTATGGTACTTCCGACTGATATCAATGCTGAATTGGATAAAATATACCGATGTAATTCGCTGTCCTATCCTACAATTGTGAGGTGGTTTCTTTGTTTGAAACATGTTGGTAAATCCATGGAAGATGCCCCACTTTCTGGACGACTGTTGTCTGCGATTGGTGAGCGGGAAGTGGCTGATGTGAAGGAGGCAATTGGTGAAGATGCTCGATACACATAGGAAGATATTTATATTATCACGGCAATTAATTCCTCAGCTGTTTTTAATAAACTGAAGAATTATTTGCAGCTCAGAAATGTCTGTGTAAGAAGGGTCCCGGATTTGTCGACGATTGAATAAAAGCAGACTCGGGTTGAAATCGCCAAAAAGCTACTCGACAAATATGGAAGAGAAGTTTGAATGAGATTGTTACAGGTGATGAAACATGGATTTACTTTTTTCAATAAGACTCAAGAAAATATAATTAAGTTTGGATAGGATAAAATGAGCAGAGGCCACAAATCGCTCTATGTTGTCGGACTGTCACGATATTTCTATACGCATTTTGTTCCCTTGATACAAAAGACCCGGTCGTGCAGGTACCTATGCCTGATTCTGCTAGTGTCACTAGTGTCAAATGACATTTTTATGCTTTCAGAGTGTTGCCAAATGCTGTGGAACAATAACCAACCACTCGTCCACTAACCGGTACCATATATATCCATCTACTTCGTGACATCGGAACGGCGCATAAATATGCCGTTTTGACACACTTCCTAAAGGAGCGAAGCATCCAAAATTTGCCATATCCTCCACCTCCATACTGCACTGGTTTAGCTTGAGGTGATTGTAGGCTGAATCATGTTATCAAAGTTTCTTTGAGAGACAAACGATTTCAATGCCGCCATGCGGTGGGAAGTACAGTTTTTCAGTGTAGGAACGACATTCCAATACTGAATACAAAATAGCATGTAATAATTAGATAATCAGATTGTGAAAGTATGTATCGGTGGATGTTGAGTACTCTGAAAAGATGCACTGACGTACTGTTCATTAATGGAGAACTATGTTGTACAAGGCAATACTTTTCAGAACTGTGTAAATACCCCTCGTATTGGAGCTTCATGTAGCTCTTGAGCTTATATTAATTTTATCGCTTTAAGATTCTCCAGAACTGAATATCTCTTTCGACTTCTTCCCTCCTCTTTTAAAGGCCGCTTGTCTTGGCATTGTATAGCCTGTGTCGCTTCCCTTTTGCATCTTTTTATAGCATTTTATCTATTGTACTCACGGATGAACAAATTAAATTAGCACTAATTATTATGATTGTTTCTGATTGCTTTGCGAACCATCTCATCAGTGTTATTCAATTTGCTAATAGCATATGTCACAATCCAATCATTTTTAAGACCTTTTTTGTAGACCAAGTGTCGATTAAAAAGCTTTTAGTTACAAATCCAAGTAGGGTTGCCCCACAACCGGCAACAGCTGCAGGAACAACTAAATATATTGCTATTCCTGTAATGTCTAGACCTGTTTCCGTAACTCTCGTTCCGCCTGAAGCTGTTGCCATATTACGTTCTACTCATTTGAAAAAGTTATATGTTGCTTTGCCTTTTTTCCCTGACATTTCCGTAGTGATCAATTTCTTTAATAGCATCATATTTTATTTTCCCAATATTCTGTAACCTAAAACCGAATTGTCTAACTCATTTGTTTTGAGTGTAGCATTTAAACGAGGTTTTTCTCCCATATTTATGAAGACAAAAGACACTCTTTTCCCATAGCTCATGATCCGCAGTCATTTGTATTTACGAAAATGATAACTTGTATGGCAGACGCTATGAGTCACATCTGCTTTTCTCAACGTCGTTCTGTTACTCTCTTTTTGGTGATACAGTGGCTTGTTTAATATTGACTTTTTATGGTTGTTGTTGAGGATGGAAATGTATGTTGTTTTTTTTTCTTTCTTTTGTTACCTTTACTTGATATGCTACTTATCTGGGAGGATTGTCAATATTTGGAGGTAAGATTCCTTGCGTTAATGGATAGTTAACTGTGAACTGAATGAAAGGGGTATAGCTAGGCTCAAAACTTCCTCAATATCCAAGCTTATCGATGGACCTATTGTATTCTTCAGCATTTCCGGTAGGAGACGGTAAGAGCTGAGTAATGAGTATTGAGGAATGACATATTTAGTTATTTTTATAGTTTGCATCCATTGTAATTTATTAGCTGCAATGTTATAGCATTTTGGGGAATTGGTTGGATCAAACCTGTTTATTATTTTGCCATTTGTATGTTTCCAATTCAAACTATTGTTCATCTAACTTTTGTAGAAAGTTCGTCGAAGTTGCTTAATCGACCATCTTTAAAGCATTAACTTTGCTTTCTGACCAAATGAACAACAATGCCACAACCTATCCAACAATATATTGTGTTTAAACAAACTAAATGATCAGCTTTGGACTTTTTAATACTGTTGCAAATATCTGCCAAACTGTGTACCAAGTTGAACTCTGTATGGATCGTTTGGTTTTGTGAATTTGTTTTTCGAGTTCTTTGCTAGTCTTACATTTTTAAATCCTTGTCACTTTTCCAGCTTCCGTTTAACAGTAAAGAAGTTACATTGTGAGTATTATTTTAGAGATGGGGATTATGATATCAAACATGTTATTTTTATGAGAATTGAGATGTTAAGCATACTATTTTTATGAGGATTTAGGTATGAAGATTGAGCTATTGAGCAGGTTATTTGTATGTTTCGTTTGATATAGAACATGTTATTTGTATGAGGATTTATGTATTAAACATGCTATGTTATGAAGATTGATATATTAAGCATGTTATTTGTGTGATACTTGAGATATTAAGCATGTTATTTTGTATGAGAATTTAGATATTAAGCATGTTATTTGTATGAGAATTTAGATATTAAGCATGTTATTTGTATGAGAATTTAGATATTAAGCATGTTCTTTGTATGAGAATTGAAATATTATGCATGTTCCTTGTATGAGAATTTCGATATTAAGCATGTTATTGTATGAGAAATGAGATATTAATCATGCTCTTTGCATGAGAATTGATATATTAAGCATGTTCTTTGTATGAGAATTGAGATATTAGGCATGTTATTTGTATGAGAATGAGATACTAGGCATGTTCTTTATATACGAATTTAGATATTAAGCATGCTCTTTGTATGAGAATTGAGATAGTATGCATGTTCTTTGTATAAGAATGGAGACATTAAGCATGTTATTTGTATGAGAATTAAGATATTAAGCATGTTATTTGTATGCGGATGTAGATATTAAGCATGTTCTTTGCATGAGAATTGAGATATTAAGCATTTTCTTTGTATTCGAATTGAGATATTAAGCATGTTCTTTGTATAAAGATTGAGATATTAAGCATGTTCTTTGTATTCGAATTGAGATATTAAGCATGTTTTTTGCATGAGAATTGAGATATTAAGCATGTTATCTTATGAGGATTTATATATTAAGCATGTTCTTTGTATGAGAATTGAGATATTAAGCATGTTATTTTTATGAGGATTTAGATATTAAGCATGTTCTTTTTATGAGAATTGAGATATTAAGCATGTTCTTTGTATTAGAATTGAGATATTAATCATGTTATTTGTATAAGGATTTAGATATTAAGCATGTTCTTTTCTGTGCTTCTTAAAATCTATCTAACCAAGTGCAACGGGGAAATGTTTCCACTGATCAAATACGTGGTACATGACACCTAGTGAAAGCATATATAAAAGTCGTACAGTGCCATTACAAAAAGGAAATAAAAGACCACAATACAAAAAATGGGGCATTTAATGCCGAGAATTTAATCAATGATGAGATTTTGAACAGATTGTCAGTCTCGAAGCTCAGGCACTATGTATCGTTCATTCTGCTGCATCTTTTCTGTTTTCCACAATGCGATTCGCTGCATTGTAAACAGCTACTGAAACAAATAAAGCTGACATTACACTGCTTATAATAGGTACAAACGCATAAAAAACAAAGCAAGCAATACACACACACTCACACACACACATATATATATATATATATATATATATATATATATATATATATATATATATATATATATTAGGCACAAATTTATTGGTTTTTCTTCAGGGCAGTGGCTGACATATTGCCTTGTACAAGTATTTTTATTATCGGCGTCTTTCTGAAATTCATTCTTAAAAGCAATCAATCATCTGTAACGCCGTCTGCAAACAGTTATTGTATCAACTGGAAGAAATCTGTTCAGTAGATATGTTACCATATAAATTACAACATATGGGAATTAATGAATTTTGTAGCACCTCTTGCGCTGAAAAGAAGTGTTGTAGTGTATTTATATTTTTTATTATCATTTATTCGACTCGTTTACCTATTATCTTTCAGTATGATTCATTTGTGATAGCTATGTTCAATTCCTGTTATATTTCTGTATGTTTCATTTGCTACAGCTATGTTCAATGCCTGTTATCTTTCTGCATGTTTCATTTGCGACAGCTATGTTTAATTCCTGTTATATTTCTATATGTTTCATTTGCGACAGCTATGTTCAATTCCTGTTATATTTCTGTATGTTTCATTTGCAACAGCTATATTCAGTTCCTGTTATCTTTCTGTATGTTTCATTTGCTTCAGCTATGTTCAATTCCTGTTATCTTTATGCGTGTTTCATATGCGACAGCTTTGTTCAGTTCATGTTATCTTTCTGTTTCATTTGCTTCAGCTATGTTCAATTCCTATTATCTTTCTGGATGTTTCATTTGCGACAGCTTTGTTCAACTCCTGTTTGGATTCTTGTTATTCTGGAGAAATGGTACTTCTGTCACTTCTGCTTTCAGTATCTTTTTTTTCGATAAATCATGATCATTTTTAAAATTTATTTTCTCCATTTATGCGATTGAAAAATCTATCCTATTTAAATGAGTAAGGGATGATTTAATCAGACGTTAGGGAATCCTATTGACGATGAAGATGATTATTATATACAAGAACAGGCACTTAAAGATTCTAGTAAAACAGTAAATTTGGCAAAAGAAGGAAGCTATGTACACGCTGAGCGGTGGATGAATAGAATAAAAATATTAAACATGCTTTACACATTGATGAAGGTCAATATCCATTGATCAGGAACCAAAGGACCTAACGATATTTCTCAGAGGGTGAAGTAACTTCATTAAGTCATTAGACTGGATAAAAGAAGAAAATAGATGGATGCCACATACAAATGTTATGCATAGACCCTACAAAAAATCAATACAACCGTTATAACCAACACTAACAATAAGACAATACAAAATGCAACCCTTAAAAAAACTGTTATAAAAAAGACAACCAATACGTGTTCCTTTGGAAACAGAGATGCAATTAATATATATATATATATATATATATATATATATATATATATATATATATATATATGTATCAGGCAAGTAGGTTCAGCAGACTGTAACTGATGAATACCGTGAAAATATTCAAATAGGAGATGTCCCACCTGCAGAACATACATTATTCAATATACAAAATTAATACAAATTAAAAAGTTATGCAAGTAATGATCACTTTAACAATTAAATAACATCTGTGTAGTAAGATGCTGAACTATGAGACGCAAAAACACCATAAAACAAAGAAGCATATAAAAACAAAAAGGAATTTGCAAAAGCACTTAGAAAGTGTTGAAAGTAAAGTAGCATAATTTGTTGGACATTTAACAAAGTTTGAGAAGACGTTTTAGTGACAATATTAGCAATATAAATTCAAAAGTTAGGAAAAACTCCCATTAAGCGAAAGGCTAAACCAACTATTCCAAGCATATAACAGTGTATTCAATTGTAACAGCAATAGCTATGACAATATATCTTGTTGCTTTATGAATAATAACTATGATAATAGATATGGCAATAGAACTTGTTGCTTTATGAATAATAACTATGATAAAAAGAGTATTTAGGATGTATAGGAACAACAAAGTAGTGATAGTAGTAATAAAGGTAACAATGAGTCTTTTGTATTGACGAGCTTTTGAAAATGTTCTTATATATACTTCCAATTTATTATTTGAGTTATCCCCAAACCCACAAAAGACACCACCCAAACCCCAACCCAAACAGCATCAGTTTTACTTAGTATCATTGGTAACATGACACGTAACGTGTATGTTAAATTGTTGTTAATTAGTTTAGCATTCGCAGGTATGTTCTTTGTATTTTTCACTCGATGCACAAAGAAAGCATCAATAACTATTATTGGTTAGTATTAGGGCTTTGTCAAACTATTATTGGTTAGTATTAGGGCTTTGTTAATGAAAGTTTAACTGACTAGGTGGATTTATTTCATTTCTTGTTGTAACCAGCAATATGACAAATTTCATGGTCATGTTATAGAATATACCATCTTCACGAACAGTATAATCCGCTTTCACTCTTGAACATTCAATGTATTGATGAAATATTGTCATGATGTTTTTATCACTGTTATGACCTTGATCGCCAGATATAAATTTATCAAAAAACTTTTAAGAAGTGCCATGTATTGTAGCAACAGACCGTGATACTAGTTCTATATTTTACATGTACACCTCAATTACAGGTCACATAGAACCTAATGATCTGGTTTAGCCGTTACTCTAAGGTCAAAATCTATATTCTGTTATGTATGATGTTTATATAATATTATACATATTTTAGGAAATTATAAATGTTTCTTCACTTTAATATTTGCTTAAATCTTAATGTTATCAGGAAAAACATGTTTAACTTGTGTCCCTGAATTAGGTTGTTTTGATCAATATGTTTTCTCAATTTGAAGGTCAAGGTTAATTGTTGTTTACAAGTAAAATTCCATTAAGATGACACATGTTCTAGAACATTCTGTCATGTGACCAATCTTTATATATGCCATGTTTGGTGGACATTTATTCAGTTTTGACATTACCATCATTCTTGTAAAGAGCTATTACAGTTGTGAAAATTCATTCCAAATTCTAAGAGAGGAATTATTTTAAATATTCATTGGATTATAATAGTGCTCATAAACTTTTGGATTTTGGATTTTAATTGATGATTTTGGAATTTAAGTGAACTTATTCAGATATTTTGGAATACTTCATTTTGACATCAGCACATCAAGATTTCTAGTACATCAGGACTTTGGAGACCGTTAGCACATCATAACATTCAAGGACACAGCCGTGAATTCGGAACATTCTATATTTAGGACTTGTGATTAGAACAATCATTCTTATTGGATTATTAGGATTTCAAAACACATTACTGTAAGTGTTTTTTTTTTTTTTTTTTCATTTTAATTATCTAGTAATAAATTGCTTGTTGATTTTTTACTTGATTTGTTGGTTTCACTTTCTTTCTGTTACATTTTTCTTAGACCATAGAGTCGTAACAGCAATTGGGGGCTCGTCTTCCGGGATCTGAATTTCTTTAAAGCATATTAGTGATATTAAATTTATCTTTGAAATTCATATTGATTTTGTCTCGGATAATTTTTTTTTGTCTTTGGCAAAGATTTTTAATAAAGAAATTTTTTTTGTGTGAAACCAACAAGCATTTACAATGGCATCTAATGTTCAGAATTTCATTTCAAAACCTACCCAGGAGGGGTTAGAGTGCATGAGAAAGGATGAGTTGCTCGAGCTTGCCAGAAAATACAGTCTATCTGAGGCAAAAGTATCATTGACAAAACAGGAAATAAAGATTATTTTGATTCAGTATTTAGTAGGAAAGGGAATTTTTGAAAATAGTGCTTTAAGTTTGAAGAGAAAGCCTGTATCTGGTTCTGACAGGAAATTAAGGGAATTAGAGTTAAAGAACCAGATGGATTTAGAATTGGCAAAGCTTCAGATGCAGAGAGAGAGAGAGAAAGAAGAGAGGCAGATACAGATGGAGAGAGAGAAAGAAGAGAGGCAGATCCAAATGCAGAAAGAAGAGAGGCAGATGGAGAGAGAAAAAGAAGACAGGCAGATGGAGAGAGAGAAAGAAGAGAGACAAATGCGGATACAGATGGAGAGAGAGAAAGAAGAGAGGCAGATACAAATGCAAAGAGAAGAAAGGGAAATGCAATTTAAGTTACGAGAATTAGAACTGGCAAACAGAGCACACTCCACTCCTTTAAAAACAAATTCAGGTTTTGATGTTACTAGATATATTAGGTTAGTACCCCCTTTTCAGGAAAAAGAAGTAGATAAATACTTTCTTCATTTCGAGAAAATAGCTGAAAACTTGAAATGGCCCAGAGAGCATTGGACTTTGTTATTACAAAGTGTACTAATTGGCAAAGCTCGTGAAGTCCACATTTCACTGTCAGTACAACAAAGCACTGATTATGATGTGGTTAAGGAGTACATCTTGAAAGCTTATGAGTTGGTACCAGAGGCATATCGACAAAGGTTTAGGAATTGTAGAAAAGAAACTGGACAAACTCATGTCGAATTTGCAAGGGATAAAGAAAAACTATTTGATAGGTGGTGCTCAGCCAAGAAAGTTGATCAAGCTTATGATAACCTCAGACAGCTAGTATTAATTGAAGAGTTCAAGAGGTGCATCCATAGTGATGTTAAAACCTATCTTGACGAGCAGAATGAGGAAACTTTGGAAAATGCTGCTCGTATGGCTGATGATTATTCCTTGACTCACAAAATTTCATTTGGCAATAAATCGTCCTCTCAGCAGTTTTCTGGTAAAAAACCATTTCAATCTCATTCGAGTACTTCCAAATTTCACAACAGCACAACTGTTAGGAATCAAACATCTGATAAGACTGATCAGAAATCCTTATCTCTTCCTACGTGCACTTATTGTAAAACGAAAGGGCACGTTATTTCTGATTGCTTCAAGTTGAAAAATAAGCAACAGAGTAAAGACAGAGCTTTTCCAAATGCTCTTATTTCTACGAGGTCAAGGTCACGGTCTTGTATTAAAAGCAATACATTTGTTGGGTCAAACAAACCCCAGTCTGATTCTATTTTGGAGGCTTATGAACCATTCATGTCAGAAGGTTCTATATCACTTATTGGTGATTCTGCCAAATCTATCCCAATTAAAATATTAAGGGACACTGGAGCTTCTCAGAGTCTTTTATTATCAGGTACTTTGCCTTTGTCTGAGGAGTCTTCTTCAAGTGAAAGTGTTCTTGTTCAGGGAGTAGAGTGCGGCTTTGTAAATGTTCCTCTCCATTGTGTAAATTTGGCATCAGACTTAGTTTCTGGACCTGTGACTGTTGGGGCAGTGACTTCTTTACCCATAGAGGGTGTTCATTTATTACTAGGCAATGACCTAGCTGGAGATAAGGTTGTGGTTAATCCACTTGTAACTGACAAGCCTTGTTTGGATCAGAAAGTTGATCCTGTCGAAACTGAAATCCCTGATTTGTACCCTGCTTGTGCAGTTACTAGAGCTATGTCAAAAAGAGCTCTTGAGAGTGATGTTGATCAGGATATTATTCCTTTAGCTGACACATGTATTGGTCAGTCTTTTGATGAGGTCACTTTTTCCTCAGGTATTGATCAATCAAATGGTATTGATCACAGTGATCCTCTTTTGGCAACTCATTCTCTTTGTTCTAATCAGGGTGACAAACGACAATCCCTTGTCGTTGAACAGGAGCAAGATCCCGAGATATCTTGTTTGTTTCAGAGGGCTATTAGTGAAACTGAAGCCACACAAGTTCCAGTGTGTTACTTTGTGAAAAATGGGGTCCTTATGAGGAAATGGAGACCACCTGATGTACCCGCTGGTGACGAGTGGTCAGTGAGCTATCAAATTGTTGTTCTTAAGTCATATAGACAGGAAATTCTTAACTTAGACCATGAAACTCCTTTGACTGGTCATTTAGGAGTCCGTAAGACTTATCACAAGATCTTGAATCATTTTTATTGGCCGAAACTGAAAAGTGATGTTTCTAAATACTGCAGATCTTGTCACACTTGTCAAATGATAGGAAAACCCAATCAGAAAATACCTAAGGCTCATTTACAACCTATTCCTGCATTTGATGAACCATTTAGTAGAATAATGGTAGACTGTGTTGGTCCTTTACCTAAAACCAAGTTAGGCAACCAATACTTGTTGACCATCATGTGTACATCTACAAGATTTCCAGAGGCAATTCCTCTGAGAAATATAAAAACTAAAACTATTGTGAAAGCTTTGGTGAAGTTTTTTACACTTGTTGGCCTTCCCAAATCTGTCCAGTCGGATCAAGGGTCAAATTTTATGTCTGGAATTTTCCAACAAGTTATGCATGAATTAGGCATCCAACAGTTTAAATCTTCTGCCTATCACCCTGAAAGTCAAGGTGCTTTGGAAAGATTTCATCAAACTTTGAAGAATATGATTCGATCATATTGCTTTGATACAGAAAAGGATTGGGATGAGGGTGTTCATTTGTTGTTGTTTGCTGTTAGGGAATCAGTTCAAGAGTCGTTGGGTTTTAGTCCCTTTGAACTAGTATTTGGTCATACTGTCCGTGGACCATTGAAATTATTGAAAGAGAAACTTCTTTCAAATGAAGATTCAAAGATTAATCTTCTTGATTATGTTTCTGATTTCAAATACAAGTTGTCAAAGGCCTGTGAAGTAGCAAGAACTAATCTTCACACTACCCAGTCAAAAATGAAATTAAGGTATGACAGAAATTCACAGGAAAGGAGTTTTAAACCTGGTGACAAAGTTCTGGCTCTCTTTCCCATACCTCAGAATCCTCTTCAGGCTAAATGTTTTGGTCCTTATACCGTTGCAAAGAAAGTAAATGACTTAAATTATATCATTAACACTCCTGGGAGACGGAAACAAAAACAACTTTGTCATATAAATATGTTAAAGGAATATTTTGACAGAGATAGCCCAGCTAATTATTCAGTTAATTTAGTTGTACCTGTCCCACACAGTGAAGATATCAACGATGGAGTACAATCAGACTATAGTGACTCTGGTATAACCAATCTTCGCAATTCTGAAATATTGAACAACCTAGACCAGAAACTTTCACATCTACAACAACAGGAAAGAAATGAACTAAAACAGCTATTACATGACTATGAGCACTTGTTTCCTGATGTTCCAACACGAACAAGTAAAATTTATCATGACGTTGACATTGCAGATTCTGCGCCTGTGAAACAGCATCCTTATAGGATGGATCCTCTCAAACAGAACTATCTGAAGAAAGAAATTCAGTATCTACTGGAGAATGATTTCATCGAACCAAGTAAAAGTAACTGGAGTTCACCATGTATTCTTGTTCCCAAGCCAGATAATACATTCCGTATGTGTACTGACTACAGAAAAGTCAACAGTGTCACCAAAACTGATTCATTTCCAATCCCAAGAATGGACGATTGCATTGATAAAATTGGAAATGCTAAATATGTCACCAAGTTTGACCTTTTAAAAGGATTCTGGCAAATTCCACTGACGGAAAGGGCAAAAGAAATTTCAGCATTTGTAACTCCAGATGGACTTTATCAATATAAAGTCATGCCGTTTGGAATGAAAAATTCGCCTGCAACGTTTCAACGTCTGATGAACATGATAACATTTGGTCTTGATAATTGTGACGCTTATATCGATGACGTTATTATCTACAACAACACCTGGGAAGATCATTTGGAAACCATTCGAAAATTCTTCGATCTACTCAGTGATGCGAATCTGACAATTAATTTGAGCAAAAGTGAGTTTTGCCATGCTTATGTCACATTTTTAGGAGATATTGTGGGACAAGGTCAAGTTAAACCTATAGAAGCTAAGGTCAAAGCTATCTCTGAATTTCAAGTTCCAATTTGTAAAAAGCAACTGATGCGATTTCTAGGTATGGCTGGATATTATCGGAAATTTTGTTCCAATTTTTCCAAAATTGCTGAACCTTTGACAAGTTTATTGAGTAAGAAAACCAAATTTCATTGGTCTGACAAGTGTCAGGAATCTTTTGACAAGTTAAAGGCCATGCTTAAGAATGCACCAGTTCTTTCTGCACCAAATTTTAGCCAATCATTTATATTATCTGTTGATGCAAGTGATGTAGGGGTTGGTGGAGTATTGATTCAGGAAGACAAAAGTGGTGTGGATCACCCTGTGTGTTATTTTTCTAAAAAACTAAACAAGCACCAGAAAAATTATTCCACAATTGAGAAGGAATGTTTGGCTTTGATATTGGCTTTACAGCATTTTGAAGTGTATGTCACCTCAGCTCTTTCTCCAAGTATTGTGTACAGTGATCACAATCCCCTTACTTTCATCAACAAAATGAAAGATAAAAATCGGAGATTGTTGAGATGGAGTTTGATATTGCAGGAATATAACATTGACATCAAACACATCAGAGGAAAAGACAATGTGATTGCAGATGCACTCTCACGTGCCTAGAAATGTAATATTGCTTGATGTAATTAAGTCTAGTATCATAAAACATGTTCTTATGTAATTTTGGTTATTATAGTATTAGATGTATATTCAAAAGAAAGCTTTATTACATAAATCTTTCTTTTTCTTTATGAGGGGAGGTGTTATGTGTGATGTTTATATAATATTATAAATATTTTAGGAAATTATAAATGTTTCTTCACTTTAATATTTGCTTAAATCTTAATGTTATCAGGAAAAACATGTTTAACTAGTGTCCCTGAATTAGGTTGTTTTGATCAATATGTCTTCTCAATTTGAAGGTCAAGGTTAATTGTTGTTTACAAGTAAAATTCCTATAAGATGACACATGTTCTAGAACATTCTGTCATGTGACCAATCTTTATATATGCCATGTTTGGTGGACATTTATTCAGTTTTGACATTACCATGAGTCTTGTAAAGAGCTATTAGAGTTGTGAAAATTCATTCCAAATTCTAAGAGAGGAATTATTTTAAATATTCATTGGATTATAACAGTGCTCATAAACTTTTGGATTTTGGATTTTTAATTGATGATTTTGGAATTTAAGTGAACTTATTCAGATATTTTGGAATACTTCATTTTGACATCAGCACATCAATATTTCTAGTACATCAGGACTTTGGAGACCATTAGCACATCATAACATTCAAGGACACAGCCGTGAATTCGGAACATTCTATATTTAGGACTTGTGATTAGAACAATCATTCTTATTGGATTATTAGGATTTCAAAACACATTACTGTAAGTGTTTTTTTTTTTATTTTTCATTTTAATTATCTAGTAATAAATTGCTTGTTGATTTTTACTTGATTTGTTGGTTTCACTTTCTTCCTGTTACATTTTTCTTAGACCATAGAGTCGTAACAGTTCATCCTATTTTTTTCAAGACTTGTTCCCATGTAGCTAATTACATCAAATGACATTGTTCTCCAGTGTTCAACAATAATTGCTCCATATTTGCAATGACATGTTTAAGCTGTTAATGACAATAAGAGATTAATGGCTTTAGACGCCCCAAACCTTGGTGTACAGCTTTATGTCATTCTGGTCCATTGTGTATCAACTATTTGCTTTTCCCGAACATATCTACAGTGGTAATTAGGATAAATGTTATAATTGTTGCAGATTAAATAAATTAGATTGTTTTAAATCGATGTTATTGCTTTTAGAAATTAAAATGTGTTCATCGGTTAAAGGTAGAAAACTTGAAAATTATACTCTAATTTAGTTAGCTCTGGTACGTTTTGGTCTGTTAAATGCCAGCACGAAATCACACAACCAGATGGAACCGTCACTACTATCCAATTAAGCTGATTTTGCCTAAACCAAATGTCACATTGAGCTCTGTATCTGTTCTTTGAATCTTTCATCTTACAGGTTAAAATGTAGATATTAAAAACGTTAAACGGTTTATATGGGAAGTCATTATTTTTGGCGAAACAGCTCTTTTATATCGTTAAATCTGTTTGCAGCAGCGTTAAAGTAAGGTTCGTCACAAGGATAAGCGAAGTTGATTATTATTATTATTATTATTATTATTATTATTATTATTATTATTATTATTATTATTATTATTATTCTCAAGTCCAAGAACTAAAGCCAGGGAATTTTCCTATATTTGACCTATATCATATACATCATTTATTATAGCGAAAGCCCGTCTACTGTCTCTTGTCTGTCGACTTCCTGAAGCAACTATCTCTGAAACTTTTTGAGTGCACATAACCGACCCCAGGGGCATGAATGGGTTTCTTTTTGCGCTAAAATGTGGGAGTGAGGGGGTGAGGGGGTGTCGCTGTCGGTTCTTGCGCGAAAAGAAAAACCAGTCGAGATGTCGCCTTGACTGCTTCAGTTAATTACACAGTTAACACCAGTCCCACTGGAATCCATAGGCGAAGCTAAATGTCTTGAAGATCCGGAAGTAATTAACTCTGTGCGCATACCAAAACCATCTCCAGTGAATATAACCTTAAAGCAGCCCATATTATTGGCATTGATTTGATGTCATACCACTGAAAACTTTAGACCAGTCAACAGAGTTACACCGTCACACTTGACGATGGATGGACCAGAGAGAGAGAGAGAGAGCAGTGCAAAGCTACATGCATATAGAAACAAGATATAACATATTTTGATTTGGTCCTTTACGGCACAGCAACACAAGTAGACCATTTAGTGCCGAGACAATTGGTGTAAAGTGCCTTGCCCAAGACACCACACGGTAGCTGACCCAGGCTGGTCCGATGGTAGGATTCGAACCCGCACCCTTTCGGTTGTGAGTCCGGCACGCTATCCACTGAACCACCGCAGCTCCCGATATAACATGTAACAAGAACCGAACGGTAGATGTTTCGACTGTAAGCCTATGCGTTATCCATATACGACAGGGCCAACTAATAACACTGTTAATAAGCAAAGTTTTACCTGTACATTTTAGTAACGATAATTATTACGCATACGCTATATTTGGTTCGTGACTACCTGTATATTTAAGCACATGTCAGGAGCGGATTCCCATCTTTTTCGGATACCTTATATGACCGTAAACTTCATTACAAATACCTTTATATTTCTGACACCACCTATTGCGGAATCTGTCCATTGTTGACACTTGTACATTGCGGGTATGTGTACATTATAGAAAAGTGCCCATAGCAAATATTTGTATTTTTCGGACACCTGTTTATTAAAGAAGCCTGAGCATAGTGAATTGATCCAGTCAAATCATTGTACTCTCTTTTCTGTCTTATTGGTATATAGGAGTCAATTTGTAATTAATGTGTTAATGTATATACCTTGGATTTCTAAATACAAATCATATGTGCATTTACGTGTGTTAATTTCGGTTTGCCTAACGAGTTGGTTCCCGTGCACCTCGATATCCTACCTTCGACAATAGAGGAATGGGGGGGGGGGGTAAATAGGGCGGGGGGGGGGGGCACTACGGGCCAGATATGGGAAATTAACATGGAGAGGGCACTTGGGGGCATAATGGGAAAATTAACATGTTGGGGCACTTAGGGGCAGTAGGGGGCAGTAGGTGGCACTGCGGGGCATAGTTGGGGTACTAGGCAATATATAAAATGATTTCTTTTCGTGGCAATTGGGTGGCCCTGAAAAGGGCAGTTGGTTTTTTAACTTATTCTTTTTCCACCATGTATGCAGGAAGCCTAGTATGTTTGTCTTCTTCTTCTGGGGTGGATCAGGGATCTAGTCAGGATGATCGAATCTCCTGAACTTCTCCTGGACCTTGATCTAGTTGGCATTCAGGGGTTGGAAGTCTTCTTGTTTCTTTTGCTTCTCCTTGTCTTTTCGTTCTTTGGCCCAGGTACCCTTAATCTTTACCACCTCCTTCTCTAGGACTTCTCTCACAAGTCTCTTAGCTGTGAGCAGGGCAGCCTCTTCTCGTCTGACACTGCTGAGGGGTGGATAGATTCAAAAGTCTTCTTGTACCCGATCTAGAAAGTACTGCATACAATCCAGTGCTTTCTTAAACAATCCCACTGGACAGGGTGGAATTGCAGAGGTTGTCGTCTTCATCTTCATGGCTTCCTCCACCATCACATCATACAGAAGACTCCTGGCTTTCTTCAAGGCTGACACTTGTCTTGTGACATAGGGTAGAGTGGTTGGGTAACGCCAACAACACTCTGTCTTTTATAATAGCGACTCCACCCCCACCATCCCATCCCAGGCTTCGTGTAGATTCTCTACGGTAGACATGCTTGCTGTAGTTGACGATGAATGGCGCGACTGGGGAATGCGTCGCTTTATATGCTGGAAGCACGGACGTGAAGGAAAACATTCCTCCAACAAAACAAAATATACAAAATCCTATCACACGCGGACCGAAATGAAAGTTTTTGTTAAGATAGGAAGGGAAGGGGAGTGTGGATAGACACACCGTATGCAAACATACACCAACACATACAAACATTTTTTAGAAGGGAAAGGTTTTTTATTTTTTAAAACTCATACACAAACATATCTACAAACATTTTTAGACGAGTTTTTTTTATTTTTTATTTTTTTAAAAACACATACAGCAAGCAAACTCTATTCACACACACCACACATACAAGGGAATGACATTATTTTGAGTGGGAAAGACAAATACAAACATATACTTAACATACAAAACACTTATATGGCAAATACGATTTTCTCTTCTTCGCAATTGGGTGGCTTCGAAAAGGGCCGTTTGGGGTTTTTTGTACACCTAGAGATGCCCGCACCTCCCTGGTCTGGCCCCACGAGCAGAACACCTCTCACTCCATCTATCTCCACGGCGGTGATTGTTGGAGATGGGGAAGGCAGACGGGGGTTGGGTCGCTTCACTGTCCCAATCCTCAGTGCTAGGAACAGTGAAGAACTGTCTTCTTCTTCTCGTAATCACCCTTCCCTCCTGAGGATGATGTTGTGGAGGCTGCTGTGGATGCTGTTGCTGTGAGGGATGCTGCTGCTGATGCTGCTGTGGCTGCTGTTGCTGCGGTGTCTGGTGCTGTGGTAGCGGTGGCGGCGGTGTCCTCACCATGGGCTTCACAGCAGCACAGTTAGTCAACGTCATGAGATGAGGCTGTATCATCTTCTTCTTTTCCTCTTCTTCTTCCTTCTTTTTCTTCTCATCCTCAACGTCTTCCTCGAGAGTGATGAGGACCAGTTCGTCCATTAAGCGGCGAACATGCTCTAGGTGTACTTGAATTTCTCTCAATTTGTCGGCTCGACGGCTGCTCATTTTGTTGTGTTGACAAGTCAACCGTGGTAGCTCGACTGTTCGTTCGTTCATTGTTTGAATTTAAGTCGTTTTCGCCCTTCGGGCATGTTCGACCATATACCCCCACAGCGTGCGAAGCACGCTTAGGGGGATTCAATGTGTGATTTAACACACTATATTTTGGTCAGGTGTGTTAACAGTTCGTAACACACCTGACACTGTACTGAGTACACCCCTCCAGCGCAGCATGGTTCCCCACAATTAAGGGGGTTAAATTGAATGCGCGCTATTGGAGAGTGTGTACATTTAACACACCCCACCATCAATGCATGGTTTCCCAACAAAGGGGGTTTATTGAAGGCATGATATTGTGAGGTGAGTATTATACCTTACATAGGACTAGAACCACAATGTTTACAGGTATATATGTGCGCGTTGTAGCGCACGTTGTTGATTAAATTGCTTCAAGGTCTCAGTCAGGAGTGGCACAGGCGGCACGGACTAGGCAAGCGAAAGCGCGAAGCGTGACGGAAGCTGAAAAGCCAAGAACGTACATACATGATCAAATTCTGCAAAGTTAAACTAAGTCGGGCTGTCCCTAATACCAATAAAGTGTGCGCCACTTGTTCAATTATGACAATACTACGAGTTACAAAAATTTTTCCATTTAACGCGAATATTTCCAGTTGTGAAAATTTTGTGTACAAAGTGTATATATTTGCAAAAAACAATACCAATCTTTGAGTAAGAATTACTCATATCTTTTTCGTATCACGCACACTACAATTGTAAGTTGTAATTTTTTAGACGGTGGTTCGAAATTGATCAAATTTGTGTTTTAAAAGAGTATAATCAAAAGGGGTTTTCGAAAAAAGCCAAATTGAAAACCCCATTGATTCAGGCAATGTGATAGCCCTTAGAAGGACTGTTTAGCCCTTAGAAGGACTATTGTTAACAGCAGGTGGTCCCCGGTAGAGAAGCTCTGCCTGTCTGCAGTGCCGGCTCTCTCCTTAACGCAGCGCCCCCTTGGTAGCTCGCTATGTTAAACATGCTACTCCATGTGGTCGGCTGTTGGCGGGGGGGGGGGGGGGGTAGGTCGACATTTAATCAATTGGCCAGCATAGCAGCTTGGCCCCATACTTCCATATTTCTTTAGTGGTAGTTGGGTGTTCCATAGCTGCTCCAAGGCTGACCAAGACTGCCTCCTCCCTTCCTTGTCCATTGCGTCTCCCTCTACCGGTTAGCACGTCTGCCACACGTCTGCTCTGCTCCACCTGCTACTGCCTGAATGCTGCTGGAATGAATGCTGAGGGGTAGCTCGACTGGGGAATGCATCGTTTTATATGCTTAAAGCACGGACTTGAAGGAAAACATCCCTCACACATATATAGAAAACATTAACCACACTACCGCGTCTGACGTCATCCATATGACGTCATTTTGCGTTTCGAAGATTCTACACCCTACAACTCCTAAACAAATACACCCAGTACGCGGACCTAAAAGAAAACACTTTTTAATTTTTTATTTTAAAAAAACCCACATACACCAAACACACTCTATACAAACAAACACCACACATACATTTTTTTAGAAGGGAAAGGGATTTTGTTATGAGTGGAAAGACAAAGACAAACAAAACAAACATACACTCAACATACAAACACACCTCCGTTTTGTTGTTTCAGCTGCTGGAAGAGTTGTTGTTGTTTTTGTCTTTGCTGCTGTTGAACTCTTTGTCTCTCCTCCCATTCCGCTCTGTCCCTGACAATTTCTTCTCTCAGGACTTCTTCCACCAGATCTTGAGCCATTTGCAAGAAGATCATCGTCTTCTTCTCTGGGTTATTGTCAAGTAGGTTATGTATCACTCGCTGCATATTGACCATTGCTTCATTCAACTTACTAATTTTAGCTGCCATCTTCTTGAGGTGTTGACGAGTCAACGAGAGTGACTTGACTGCCAAGCGCACCGCTTTATATGCTGGAAGCGCGGACGTGATGGAAAACATGACTCAGATCAATAGAGAGAAATGTGAAAGAGTAGGTACCTCAGATCGATAGAAAGGGTGAAAGAGCATATCCATTTCATTTGTTTTCAAATCAAATAAACAACACAACAACATTTTTTTTCAAAATTCAACATTTTTAATACATAAGAAGAAGTTTCTCTAACACAAAATGCAAATACAAACAAACATTTTGTTTTAAACATGAACTTATTTACAGGGTTGACAACATTGTGAAGTCAAACTCGACTTCCACTGTTCTAAATCATTTTGTCCTCGATGCACACTACGTTTCTGGGCTATAGACAAGAGATAACCATAATGTTCACAAAACCATCATTCTACTTTGGCGTAGTTTCTAGCATACTCCCTATCAAAACAAGTCACTAAATGTTGTAAGGAATATCCGAGACTGCGTTGATGACGAAAATGTACACAATATTGTCCACACACCATAGAATCTGATACTTGTAATCTGGCATTATTGAATCGAGTGGAGACCGCATTTCTTCTCTTAAAGTCAATGATGTCGTCTTCCAAAGGAGGTAATCCATAAGAATCAAAATATTCCACACTGTGATCGTTAGGAAAGTACACTGCCACCCAATGGGTTCCTGGTCGATCACTGTCGTCGGTATTGATGCAATAGGCATGAATGTCTTTAGGTTTGCGATGTGGAAGTTCCTCTTTAGCACACACCACAGGATTCCAAGAAGAAGCGTACGCACTGCGAGTCAGCAGGTAATGAAGTTCTCAGGTATCTTCCATTTATTCTTTGTTCACAGGTAATAATAAGTCATCAATTCACACTTGACTTTATGCTTGAATATGTCTTTCAAATAAGTCCATGAAGCACGGCGGGCAGTCTCTGTACTCTGTTGAAAGAGAGCTTCGATGCGTTGGGTCTTCAGAGATGTCTCTGGAGGTGAGGAACGATCATGCAAGTCTTTATACCACTTTCTCAATACCTTTTCGTCCGAGATCTTAGACCAATCTTCATCCAAATATTCGTCCAATTTTTCTTCTGCAGTCATCATCATACATTTGTCGTGTTGTTTCTGACTCGGATGATCGATTTGACATCCAAAGCAATAGACTCAGCCAATTCCGCAGCAAAACAGGAGACTAAATGTTTTTCTTGTTCTGGCCATCGACAGGCCATACATCCAGTAAACTTGAGAACACACTTTTTCTCTTCTTCTTTTGGTTCTGGATCAAAAACATTGTCATCACTGGTGGATTGTGACTGATGTGGTTTACAAAATCCCTCATCTTCTACTATCTCCATAAGTACGTCGTGTTGCATCTTTTTTTTTCTTCTAATAGTCTAGAATCACTTCTCTCAAACTGTTGATTTCTAGAGTATTGTCAAATTCTGCATACAAGATGTCGTTCACAGTTTTGGCCTGTGCTGTAGCAAACTTAAGTTCCACACGAACTTGGCCTAATTTTATAGGGTGGAAATGTCCTTCGTCGCTGCCTTGGTCGGGAGTGAAATCAAATCCCCACAAAGCATATCCTCCTGCATAATATTCGTACGAAATGCCGTGGCTGCTGATGGTGCCTAACTGTCCTGTGGCTTCAAACAGAGTCAATTAAGATCGCAAGTAATTTTTCTGTGCAAAGTTAGGTTCAAAAGGTCTGGTACACAACATCTGGCCATCTCGAGTGACTTCTATCTTGGAGACATTGAAGTGTTGAAAGTCGAACGGATTTTGATCGATGGCTCCGTTGTGGACTGCATTACTGACGATGCCGATCACCAAACGTTTGGGGAGCTGTCCTTGGAAGACGTGATCTTGGACTTTGGATCGGAGTCCAGAGGCAATTGTAAATGTTTTCACTTCCACTCGTCGCACAGGACACTTGACAGTGGTTCTGCTCAACATTTGACTGATGTCGTTGGCTACTTTAGGTAAGACTTCGACACGGCGCACGTAAAGTCTGGCTTCTTCGATGACGTTTTTGTACTCGTTGGCATTGGCCATCGAATGGAAGACGGTACTACTGCGATTCAGTCTCAGGCGTACATCCACTCCGTTCAACAAATACTTGTCTTGCAACCACATGTCCAAATGCAAACGATAATCAGTTCTAAAGTGCGCCCTTGTCTGATTTTCTTTCGACTGTCATTAAATCCCACATTGTGCTCGTCTGTACCATCATCTGCACGCAACTGTGTCGTTGAACTGTTCCGAGGTGGCAGGTTTCCAAACCACGGAAGCAACCATATATTGGCTTCTTTTTCGTACGTCAATATATTTTCCAAGTAAGCACGGTAAGGGTAAGTATCCATCCTGCTGCTGACCAGTTTTTTATTCATGCACAATTCCACTTCGCTGAACAAGGAATGCATGAAATTATTGACGTGAGCTATTCTGGCATCGGCCCCAGGATTGGTATTGTCCGTTTTGATCACTTTGTGTTTCAGATACAAGTGGCTGCTATTCAGATCGATGTAGTCTTCGGTTTGTCCTTTGATTTCAAATTCGATAGGAGCTGAAGTCGTCAAAGATTATACAGGATGAAATTCTACCCATTGGGATTCTTGCATCGTCATCATGGTCGTGGCATGGCAAACAGATTCAGTTCTGACTTGGTACATTTGCAAGAATCTCGGTGCATCATTTTCAACAGTTAGTAATCAAATACGTCTAATTCTCTGTCCGTTCTTCTTTTCTTATTCGTTTTCTGAACACCATGTGTTTTATGAGCTCTGAAGGGGTGTCGACGTCTCTTTCTGCCTTGTCATTGCTGTGGCGTTGAGGAAGAAGTAATGCCAGGACCAGAAGTGTGAAGCGAATTTATAGGGGTCTCTCAGCGACCCAAAAGATCTTTTCCAGTTTGCAGCAACACATTTTTTCCTGCTCTCATAAAGGCTTCTTTAGGATTTTGTTTGTCGATGTGGACGTTTTGAAGAAATTCTTTTCCTTGCGTCAAAGCGGCATCTTTTAAGGCATGCAATCCTCAAGTCACCATGGGTTTCAAGATGGGGACTACCGTCCGAAAAGCAGATTTTAACACATCTCCTAAACCATGTCCTCGTTGTTGAGCCACTCCTCGGTACACAGGATACATTCTGGTGTTACAATTCGCTGGAGAACCTTTTTCGAAAATGTAGTTTCACCGTGACTTTTCCTTTAGTGAATAAAATATTTTGTCCCAAATCTCCTTTTATACTCATGTTGACACTGTCAAAATACGATTTGGTGACTGGAAGATAATGAGGATATACACATTCACGGTGAATGTGATACGTGTTTCCACCTTCTTCGTACGAGGTGACAGCAAAATCCGCTTTGAAAGGAATGACTCAGTAACGGAGCGGCTGTGTTTCCCACCACGTTGTACTCCACCACATCGGAGTACACAAACAATAAATTCAGTCCATCGTTCAATTCGACAGGGTAGCGAAAAAAACTTGTAAAATCGTTCGTTGCTGTTGATGTTTTTCATTGGGGCTATTTGTGTGTATCCACCCAACCCAGGACAAAAAGTGATGTACAATATTCTGGGTTCTGAACAATGCATGTTGAGACGATGTGCCACCTATGGTACTCGATCTGGACAATTTTCTTGTCTTTGTTCAAGGCTTTGCAAAATTGGTCCTGAAAGATAGTGGCAATGGTGTCCACCAAATGTTGAGCATTAAAATAATACCCCAAGGAATTCTCATGGTATAGCTAGTCAAGGAAGGATAATTGGTGTTTAATGATTTTTTGGATTCGTAAATGCTAGGATCATTTTTGTCCAAGTGTTTTTGCACTTGGTCGTTCAGGATATCCACGATGAAAGTGTTTTGAACTTCGTTGATATTGATTGCTTGCGTAGGATGAATGATTTCTAACAAAGCCACTTCCCAAAGAGCTTCGTGATCCAATTGTAGGGACTGAGGTAATTTGCCGTTAAACAACATAATTTGTTGCTGGGAAACACATCCATAGAACTGTCACTGGGTAAAGTTAAATAAAATTAGTTATTCATAGTTCCAGGGTTCTGGTGTCCGAGGAGTCACTCGAGTTCAAAAGAGGATGATGTTTAAAATGTTCCAAAATAGGGCTGCTATTGTGATGACTGGAAGAAGGTTGACTGGTGTTGGTCGTACCGTTCTGGTGGTTGTTGTTACTGTCCGTCGTATATTTCAAGGATGGACTGGGCAGAAGATAACCGATGCAACTGCTGAGTAAAATGGTCCACAATTGTTTGTCCCCTTGTTGCAAAGTCAAATTGGCAATGGCTGCTCGGATGACACAAATAAACCAAACAGATTTGGCAGGAAAAGACGATTTGATTTTTAGGGACACGTTCTTTGCACCACACCCACAGAGGTTGTTTTTTGTAATTCTTGAAGAGAGGAACTCTGCGAAGGAGTAGAGGTAGTTGCTGTGTTGAACGGCATGGTGGTTACTTCTTCTTTTTATAGTCGACGCCTTGGGAAGCGGCAATCCAAGAATCAAAACTAGGTGGATATCCTTTCCAACGTACTTTGACTTCTTCTACACGACGTTTGCCCACTTTGCGTGTTTTTCGTTCGAGAATGCTTTCGATATCGTACAAGTCGTCTTCTTTTGTGGTCACTCGTTGTAACTCAGGCAAGTAACAAGTTCCTTTAACACTTCTCCGTGCATGTCTTCCAATTTATAGACGGGAGAATCGTGTCCAGGCACTTGTCCAGTGACACGAAACAATTCGGTAGTCCAGTTGGGTAAATAACCTTTGTCAAAAGTGTGCTTGGTTTTTCCGATGCGAACCCAATCTCCCGTCTTGAGCACCAGGGTTTTCTGATGTCCCATCTTTGGTGTACCAAACAATTTATCCAACACTGTCACTTCGTTTTCAGGGGTGACCTTCTCAGGGGCACATCCGATGTTACGATGGTACGATTGATTGTACGCTTTGACCAAACGGGGTAACACGTCGATGTACTTGAGAGTGTGTCGATGTGTAAAATATTTCCACATGCGTTCTTTCAAAGTTCTATAAAAACGTTCCACAACACTAGCTTTGGTTTCAGGATTTTCGGTGGTAAAAAAATGAATGTGCCTTTGTTTCAATTCTTTTTGAAAAGCTTGGTTTAAAAATTCGGTGCTTTTGTCGGTTTGCCATCGCAAAGGGTGACGACTACTTTGTTTCAACACCAGTTTTAAAGCGCGTACTAACTCGGTACTGCTTTTAGAAGTCAAAGGAACGACCCAAGCGAATTTGGAAAACACGTCAATGACACAAAACAAATATTTGTAACCACGATTGTACGCTGCCAAATGAGAGACGTCGGCTAAATCTGCTTGCCATTGATGATCGATGCCATCCACTTTGGTTTGACTTCTAGAAAATTTTCGTCGAATGGGTTTGTGTAACATTCGTCGATTGTTCTTGTAACAATCGTCGTACTTCTGGCAAACGTACACTTTTCAATTTGCTTTTAGCAGCCCGATACAATTTTTGAACTCCTCCGTAACCAGCAGGGTGTGCAGGATTGTAGTAAATGCTAGCTAAAAGAGTCTCCATGTTTTTCTTACTTTTCAATAAGTCACCCACTGTTCGATGCTACTACTTTTGAGTGATGGGGTTTGGACGAAGCGGCTTGACGCGTTCGATGAGCCACAGGAGTCGATTGTGAAGGGATGTTGGTTGTTTTTTTCTTAACGTCTTTTTCACTTCTGTCTTCCCTTCTTTCTTTTTTTCTTCTGTTGAGGAAGGAGTGGACATCATCTTTTTAACCCACGCTTTCATTTCTTCTCGTTGAGGTGTAGGCGAGGGTGTCAACAAGGAAGATACAATCTTGCTAGAGATGGGAGCAGACGAAGTTTGAAATACTTCTCTTAGGTCGTCTTCCTCTGTCATCCCCGTGGCGGTGTCTGTCTTGGTGGTGGTTTTAGGTTCGCTTTTCATGATCATGGCCTTGAAATCTCTCAGACTAGGTTTAGCTGTTTCGTCTAAAGCTTTCTGGTACAAGAGTTGACAGTACCATTGCGATTTTTCTGCTTTTGACAAATCACTTCGATCCATAAGCGATTGTAATTCTTGTTGTAGCTGGGACATCTCGTTGAGATTCGGATTGGGAGGTAAATGAGGTATCCGTTGTTCGTACCAACGATGGAGTTCAATCCATCGTATGTAAGGAACTAAAGTCAGTTTTCGTCCTTCCATCGGATCCAAGGGTACATGTGTGTTGTATATCCAGGGTGTCCTTTTTATCTTCTTTTTTCTTCTCGTCTTTATCGCATGACTCCTCCTAAAAGTGGTCCAGCAATCGTTCCTAACAAAGGGGCTGCTATTTTTAACAACGGTCCTATCAGCATGGGTAGAAATCCTCCTCGATGCACCAACATTTTTATCTTTTGACTGAGAGGTATTTTCTTTTTGGCCATTTGGCGAAGAACGTTCCGATGTTTGCCTATTTTTTGTTTCTGTATCTTGGACAAAGGTACCGTTCCTTTCAAGACATTCAAACAACATTCGCACACGGTATCGATGATTTCTTTGGGGGCTTTTTGAATGAGTTGTTTTTCTCATGGGAGGATGGGATTTTGTCAGGACGGACAATACATCGCAATGTTTGGCTAGACGGGATGGAAGTCCTTTTTTGGTTTGCCTTTCTTGAGACGAGTAGAATGGTGTGCACCTTTGGTGGTCATCTTGGATGTCGGTCTATTTTATACTGGAACACGTCTCCACTGATGGTCCGCACGGTGTACCATCTTCATGACAGGCATCACTCGACGTTGAGGTGTTTGCAACAGACTAAATCATGTCAGTTTTTGTTTGGATAAATCCAGTAAACTTTGGAACGCGCCGGTTCTCTCTTGGACTTGTTTTTAAGTAAGGGTACTTTTTTAGCGGCAGCCGCAGTGGCCAGAGCAGCCGAAGTAGATGCCCACGGAGTGGTGACTTTCGAAATGGGTTTCCATTTTTGTATCAAATTAGGAAACACGGATCTTAAATCAGGTTTGGCAGGCATCATTGCGAAGAGTGAAGAAGAAGAAGAAATGGACGGAGGAGAAGGAGACACCGTCGCTGCCTCTCGTGGCTACGTGCGCGTCCTAGCAGTAGTACCTCTCTTTCGGGTAGCAACAGTAGTGGTTGGTTGTTTCTTGGAAGGAGTTTTCTTCTTCTTCTTAAGGGTTTCCTTCTTAGGGTTTTTCTTCTTGGGGCTTTTCTTTTTGGTTTTGGTTTTGGCTTGGACATTAGGATCCCATTTCAAAAGAGAACGAATCATGACACCACTTAAAGAACCACTGCCACCAGGGGTCAAAATAATTTGTTTTTTAGTACGTGGATCGATTCTTGGATCTGCCAGTTGTGACAACGCCACTTTATGTTTTTCAAAAAACACGTTTGGTTTGATGAGGGATGTGAATGATGCCTTTGAAGTAATTGACGTGCTGACAAAGTAAACCATCGTAACATTTCTTTTGTCCTTTTCGTGTAAACCAAAAGTTTGATTTCTTTTTCGTCTTCTCCTAACATGTCATCGAAGATGACCAGATGTGTTTGACTAACGTCAGACACGATCCCATCGTCTTCGCCAGGAATGCCTTCGACAAATGAAATGGCTTCTTCTTGACTTTCAAGAAGTATAGTGTAAGACGATTGTCACTCTTTGTCACACCACACGATACGTTGAGGAGGACGATCAAATAAATGAGATTTGTGTTCGATCAAACGTTTGACAAATTCGGTTTTGCCTGAACCACTCGGTCCAGCGATCAACATGTTAAATGAATGGCGCTTCCCAACTTGGACGATCTAACTTTTCGTCAATAACTTTGACTACAGAAGAAGACGCAGAGGAAGATGCAGCCATGACTGAGGTAGGAAGAATTTTGAGAAGAACACAAAAGACACAAGACATTTTATACGTTTCATACACGTTTAATGTTTAAAAAACAACAAAAAACATATTTACAGGTCATGAAGTACGAAAACGCATACAGCACAAATGGTGAGGTACAACAATAAGGCAACCACTAAAAGAATCAAAGTTCTGTATAAACAAGTCAATGTACAACAACCATAGTCCCGATGGAGGTGTGTCCTACGAAATGGGTGCATAGGCACTGGTATTCTTGTCTCTAATGTGGAAGAATGAAATGTCTCTGGCTGACAGGTTCTCTGTTCCTCAGGTGTTTCTATGGGTACGACGGTGTGGTCTTCTTCTTCTTCTTGAGGTTCGAGTGTCATAGCTAACTTGGGTTCCATACACGTTTAATGTTTTCAACAAACAAAAACATATTAACAAGTCATGAAGGACGAAAACGCATACAGCAAAAATGGTGAGGTTCAACAAGAAGGCTACCACTAAAAGAATCAAAGTTCTGTATAAACAAATCAATGTACAACAACCACACGCTGGATGAATAGGTGTCCTACGATGGAGTGCACATGCACTGGTTGTATTCTGGTCTCTATGGTGGTGGAAGAATGAAATGTCTCTGACAGAAAGGGGAGGGGGGGGTTGTTCCTCAGATGGTTGTATCGGTACGACAGTGTAGTCTTCTTTTTCTTCTTGAGGTTCGAGTGTCATGGTGAACTTGGGTTCCAAATTCACTTTTAGTCTTGGAAAATTAGTGACGTGTCAGGTCCTTGGCAAAGTGTGTCATTTCTTGTAGCCAAGCATCGAAACCAACACTTTTCCAGTCACGTACATCTTTCCAATCGTAAAGTTGTTAGTGTAACCAACTAGCGATGCACACTTCTTGGAAAGTATGAAGTGAAGATAAAGTTTGACAAATGTCTTCACGATTCTCAACACTTTGAGCACAATTTGTCTTTCGTGTGCCGATAAAGTGTGAATGGTCATGTTTGTTTTGTTGTATGTACCGTTCATCAAAATAGTCCACAACAAACACTGGTCCTCCAAAATAGTCCACAACGAATACTGTTCCTCAAAAATAGTCCTCAAGGAATGTCCTGGGAAACGAAATCCAAGAAAAGTAGTCACTAACACACACACCGCATAGCGTCCAAAATTCAATGGAAACAGTTCCTGTATCAGGCGTCTATAATCCTCTAAGGTCTGAACACTATCGTTGACTTCCTTCCACGGAATACGTTTCACAAGTGAAGACAACGGTCGTAGCATGGTCAGCTTTTATATCCAGGTTCCCAAGGTTGGTATCTTTTGTGATAGTCTACCCCCGGGCTTCTGTTAATCAGTCTTCTTATACTGTGGAAATAAAAAAATTTTAAAAATCATGGAATGACTTTGAGTTTGCGTTTCACTTGTATCTTTGACAAACTCTCTAAACGCGTTCTCGCAGCTCCAAAGGCAGATTCTGAATGTGTTCTTCTAAACTAGTCATTCACAGGCACGTCTTTCTTTGTGACGAAATACTCACACGTTTGACAAATGGAATCGGTTGGTAAAGGATATCCAAGATGTTCACTGATGACCTTACTAAACCTCAGACGGCGTAAAGGCGTTTCGTCTTGGGGTGACACTTCTTGTAAACGTTTTTTGTATTCCTGTAAGTTTGTCACTTTTTCCTGAACTTCGTTCCATCTAATTCTGTGTAACACTGTCACATTGTAGGTGTTGCCATCCAAACTCTTAAACAGGCAGTTCATCAATGTCTGACCATTTGAATATCTGGACACTAATCAGTATGTCTTTAACCAATGGTTAAAACGTCTGTGCCGTAAAGGATTCAATTGTTCTTTGCGTTTCACTTGAATCTGAACCAACTCTCTGTAAATGCGTTCTCGCAGCTCCGGAGGCAAACAACGAATGTGCTCTTCTAAAGTATCCGACATGTGTTACTTCTTGTGACCGACCAAAGGCAGGTACTGACAGCGCGGAGACCATCTGGCATGCTCCAAGTAAGCTGAGTCTGTATACTCCAATTCGTGAAGCGTCACACCGCAACTGAAACACTTGACTTTATCACCTTCTCCCAAGTAGACAAATCCGGATCTGGCTAAAACTTTGGGGGTAGGTCCTTCCAGATATTTAGGCCACTTATCTCTGAACGTCTGGAATCGACTTAGTAGTCAGGCACAACCACAGGCAACTTGAATTCTACGGCACGGTCTTTGTCAAAGTAGGGATGACATCCACAGGTAGGTACACGTTTAGCATCCCCACTAAAGAAGAAAGAGCGTCGTGCTGCATTGCTTTCGCTAGTGGGGCGGTAAGGCACACGAACGACATCGCTTTCGAGGGTCCCAGAGGAGGAGCGAGAAGGTCGTGCTGCATCGATGATGTCAAACCGTACGGAATCCGTCTCGTCGCATGGCACCGCATCGCACTCCAGGTCGTGATCGAACTTGGAGTCCACAGTAGGTTCCTCGATCGGTGGCTGTGTCGAGTTCGTCAGCATCGTTGCCTGCTGAACTGACCTCCGCATTGAACTTAAAGTTCACAGTGAGTTCCTCATTCGATGGCTGTGTGGCATTAGTATTCATCTTCTTCTTCTTCATCGGTCAACGTTTCGTGTCACAATGAATGGTTGGTCTTGGAAGTTGTCCCTTTTTTATACTGAAGATCGGCATGTCAGTACGGCAAAGTGGTGTGGTCTGGAAGTCGCACTCGTTTCTGGTACACAATTTGGTAAACTTTTTCTAAAGGGCGACTGACGATTTAGTGATTTGGTAACCGTACGATTTTGTGAGGTCCTAACGTTTTCACTCGAAAATCTTGAGCTTGTCCAGACTGTAAAGCATTTCTGAAGACATCAAAGTTCACTACTTGGCTGGTTCGATAGTTCAGTGTCAATCCTTTGACTTTGCATTTGCTATGTAGTTGGCCTTGTCGGTCTCGCTATCGGTAGCCGTAATTTTTAGGGCCGCCGCTGGCAAAACTGAGGATCGTCTCTTGGGGGTTCTCGTCCGTCCATGCTTCTAAGCGATCTCCTTCGATGGTGGGGTGTGGGCAACCAGGGCGATGAATGTACATACAACTGTCGGTGTCAAAGTACGTGACTCGATCTCCCAACACTTCTAAAGCCTCATCGTACAATTTCAAGCGAGCATGGGCTGTCACGTAGGCTGCAATGACCACATTGCTAAAGTGATCGGTGTGTACAAATTTGGGTTCTTCTTCGTAATTGACCAAGATCAATTCTTCACGGACAACTTCCTCGTGTTTCACTAGTTATCCTTTGTCGTCCACCAGCTGAAAGTAGCGGCTGGGATCTGAAATGTATTCCGTCTTGGGCAAGATCGTACGTTGTGCCATTTTTCCCCACAAACAACTGAGCATGACTTTGGCAAACGATCTTCTTCCTTCGTTCTTTTCTCCGTCTTCCAAAGTGATGCCTTCTATGGCACGGTACTGTTATTTGAATTGGACTTGGTCTTCTGACGTCCGACACCAAGAGGGATAACCGCTGGCTTCTTGTTTCAGTTTGATAAATTCGTTGACGTACCCTGAGAAAATGCCTGGATTCGAGGCGTCGTCCTTTTGGTATTGTGCTGTGGTAGGAAAGTGCCAAATGTCGTATACTTTCAAAAAGCGGTATCCTCGATCCAGAGCCCGAAACAATTCGGCGTTGACCCAAGTTCCTGTCAAAGCACGTTCTTCCTCCGTGTTGTGACATGAATGATCTTGGTTGCATGTTTCGGCACACGTACGACATAAAGGAAACATCAGTTTTCCTTGGTAATGATGGGGTAAGACAGAATGGTATAAGTTTGTTGGGGGTAAGATTTTGCATTTGATCAATCCTTCGTATTGACGAATGTGTTCCACATCGATGTGTTATGTCAGGATTGCAGGGTGCCCGGTAGGAAATCGCTTGTATTTACACACCCAAGGATACAACGAACACACGTCGATGTATTTGATTTCTTCTCCTCGAGATTCGTCTACGTCGAGCAGCAAGCGTGTGACATTAGTTCGTCCTCCAAACAAACTGTGGCGTGGATCCAAAGGTTCGATGTCGTCCACGTCGTAACTTTCGGCAATGCGTCTAAATTCTGGATCGGTTTTGAAACGTCGATCGTACTCGTGCTCACACATTTCTACCACATGATATCCTTGACTTTCTAACTTCAGACGTCGTTGTTAGGTGCGTTCGTACAACTGGAATCTTTGAATTGCACTTGTCCCACTTGCATGTAGATGAGTTTGGCTCCGTTCATGGTGACTTTGGGGCATTCGGTGCCTTATTCTGAATAATATTTTAGAAGAAACTGTCCATCGTATCCCGAGAAATTGTGAGCCATGACGGTAGCATAGCGATGGCAGTCCCCGTAACGTTGAATGTCCTCTTCGCTCCAAGTGTCGTCAATAGGGTCTAAGATCCATTTGGCAAACTCGGGCAGAGGGTTGTGACCACGAAAGATTTTTTCACGTCCTCCTGGAATCCTACTACAATGGGGACAGTGAAAATGAATAGGTTCTTGTATGCACTTCTCACTAGCCCGATGAGCGACGCAGAAATTAGGGATGTGAATAGCCGTCTCTTGCATGCATTCAAAGTCAGAAAAGATGAAATCCACTTGTGTCTTGTTCTTGTTGGGATCACCCTTTAATTCTTGCTCCAGTGTATTGTCGTACTTTTGAATGTAATATTGATTTTGATAGTTTACGAGTTGGTTGCAAATGCGGCATCTTTTCTTTCCAGCACAAACGTGTCTCTTGGGTTTGTTGGTTAAAATCAGCTGCCCACACGTGGAGCACAATTTCAATAAATCACAAGCGCTTTTTTGCTGGTGAGCTTGTGTCCTGTGATGTAGTTCGTAACAAGAGGGACTGACAAAGGTTCATCAACACGTCGAGCAATGCATGTGTTTTTCAGGAAGGCATGGCTTGGAAGCTAAACAGCCCCGACATCTCTCTCCGCAATCAATGTGTTTCTCCCGACTGTTAAATCCTTTGTCGCATTTCTCGCAGTAGTAAGAGTATCCATGAAATCCTGTGATACTCGTGATGGCATCGAAGTATTCTTGATGATAATACACGTGAATGTATTTTCCCTCGGCGAAATCGAGTCCTCGAAACAGCAAGCGCCGCGAACTTCTTGAGGGTGTACTTTCAAGGTGTAGCCAGGAGCCAAGACGTCTTGAAGTTGTTGCATTTGAGAAATGCCACACACGGTCTCTTTTGGTATGCCTGATTGTTGTAACAGGAGTTCTGCTTCTTTTCGTTGTTGAACTCTGTCCGATTTTCGAATTCTCTCACATGCTTTTTTTCATTCTGCGGTTTCGTTCTTGTCGGCATACATTCGCCCCACCACGATGGCACGGACCAAGCACATCTGGTCCTGAGAATTGTCGATTTGGACAACACTGTGTTTGGTACTGCGAAGGTCGTCCACCAGTAACACTTTCCTGCTTCGTCCGCTACCTCGAGGAGGTAAAACGTGGGTCATGTGAAGTGAGACTTTTCCATCGGTGATGGTAAACTCTTCGTTGGATTGTTGAACGTGTTCGATTTTGTCCATGACTTTGGCTGGTGTTAATTCTGCCGGGGTGCTGAACTCAGTCGAGACAGGAGACTTCAAACTGTCGCGATGAATGGAAAGTCTCAATCGATCGTCCTCTTTGGCTCCGCATTGTCGTTTCAATGTCTTTAACACAGACTCCCACAAATCGGTAATGAACCCTGCAGCTTTCTCAGGGAGGCACTTCAGACTTGAAGTCTTTAAAGCTGACGGTGTAAGTGTAAGCCGTGGTTCTAAATTTTTTAGAGGTCATTTTTTGCGTCTCTCGAATGTGATAGTAATTTTCGGGAGCTACGGAACGAGTTTCTTGGTTAGGGCGTCTGGAGGAAGGTGTGGTTCAGGTTCACTCATCTTTATTTCGAAATCGCTGGCATGGACTTGAGTTAGCACTTCTGCTAACGGTGTTTGAGGCGGTACGGAAAGTCGCCGTCGTCGTGGTCTCTTCGTTTCTTCTTCTGTTTTCTCATTCAAATGACGTGATCTTTTCATCTCGATGTCTCACTTGAAACTGATTGAGTTTTACACAGACTCTCTCCCTATATATATATAGAGACCTTCCTACCCTCAGAGTCACTATTCGTTATTCAACTTTCAAACAGTGAAGATGGAAGAGTCAAGAAGACAGATTGCCTTTCTGGTCAGAGATTTACAGACAGTCCTTCGAAAGTATACCACTTACAGTAACACTAATGACTCCTCCTCCTCTCGAGATAAAAGTCAAGATACTTGCTATATCTACCAAGAGAAAGGACACTGGGTTCCAGAATGTCCGCAACGTCAAAACCAAGGAAAAGAAAAGAGAGACAAAGGGAACGATACCTGTTATCATTGTCAAGAAAACATACATTGGTCTTCAGAGTGCCCTAAGAAACAAGAAAACCAACAAGAGAGGGAGGAAGCAGAGGGATCTTCAGTACTACAAGAAGAAGAAGAAGAAGAACTCATCCCCGTTGTGAAGAAAGGCAAGAAGGCCAGACGACTGGAAGACAGTGAAGAAGAAGAAAAATAACTCTTGATACCTATGACGAAATTCAAGAAAAAGAGAGACAGACAGTGAACTATGAACTTGAGTGATGTGTTATGAAATGTTCATTGTGATTTTTTTAAGAGAATATACCAAAATGGAAAAAAAGTAAGTGTCTCTTGGTTTTGGTTATTTAGAGTATGGACGCACGCACGCACGCACTCCCACACAATCCAAGGATGAGGTTTACAGTTTTACTTGATTTGGCCATTTGATTTTTTTTTCTAGAGATCTGGGTGGCCCTGAAAAGGACCGTAGCGGTGTTTGTTTTTAACAAACTTATGGACTGGACATGATGAGTTTTAACTGTCTCAATAACTTTCCACGGCAAAGTCCTACTCCTCCTCCTGCTGCTGCTTTGGTAGTAGTAGTAGTAGTCAATGGTGGTGGTGGTAGAATCTCAGTAGTAATAGTGATGGGCTTAGAATGTTTCGCCCGTGAGGGTCTCTTTCTCTTGGGTTGTGTTAAAGAAATCTGATACATGTTTCTCAGAGTCTTTAACTCGGCTAAAATATCTTGTAGCAAACTCACCGTTTTGTTTTCATCACTCTCTTCCTTCTGTCCTTCACACTTCTCATCTTCTAGCTTTCTTATTTCTTCTTCTTGCTTTCTTCTTTCCTCTTCTTGCTGAAGAAAGGCTTCTTCTGCTTCTCTCTGACGCTGCAAACAAATTTCAAATTCTTCTTTTTGTCTCTTTTTAAAATCATCGATCGCGGGTAAAGATGGTGGTGGTATAATAGCGTTGTTTCAAGCAAACATTCTTGCGGCGACAGAAAATTCACAAAATCTAAATTAAACTCCTCTGGTTGAAAGTTCACCACTGCATTCGCCGTCGTACTCTCACTCCGGACATAAGAACTTTCCTTCGCAGGGTCACTCCAATACAGGGTCTTCGTGGTATCAGACATACTCAAAATGTCGCCAAAGGTAAAACCATACGAACGCTGTGACGCCTATGTACTGAAGGTGACGTCACACCCCCGCTCTCTTCTGATAGGAAGAGAGACCCACCCTGTTTTAACGCTCGTTTGGATTGGTGGTTCATTTCGATCCGTTTCAATCCGCTCTTTAGCTATATATTCCAGCGCTTTTGTCACAAAGCTTCACCGGTTCTGAAGACCAGAAGATGTATACCTCTGTAGATTAATCCAACATCGTATCGGGGATGCTGTTCAACCCAGTTTTCCCCATGTATGTGAAAGCTTCATGGGCAGTCACCAAGATGACAGATACAGCGGTGTGGAAGAGAAGGATCTATAGAGAGAGACAATACTGCATGAAGCGGGTGCTCCTCTACGGACCTGAAGTACGTAGAAGCTTAAGGAGAAGAAGACCCACCACGAGGTGTCATATGTGTTAACTTGATTCAGAAAAAAAAACAACGGCCCTTTTCAGGGCCACCCAATTGCCACGAATTTCCCCTATATGCCCCCAAGTGCCCTCTCCATGTTAATTTCCCATATAAGCCCTGTAGTGCCCCCTTGCCCTATTTACCCCCCCCCCATACTACTTTCCTTGTTCCATCGTTTTGGGGGGAATGAGAGCATGGTCGAATGGATTAGAGATATGTCATGGGTGTCTAGCTTGTTTGATTTTAGTCATTTTATATCAATTTGTTTATATTATCATGTATCCATATATACTATGTGGAATCAAAAAATTTCCATCCTGTTTGCTATACAGGTGTCAAGTTTTAATTGCATCGTTATTTAGATACCTTGGGTTTGTGCATTTAGCTCAGTTTTAATTTCCTCTCACCTCGAGTCTTCTCCATCGACCTTGTTTCATCCCTTTTTGTTAAGGAGGTGGGCAGGGGTGGGGATGATGAGGTATAGCCTAATGGATGAGAGCGCTGGTGCGTGTCAGCTAGGCGATAAGTGCAATAGCTAGCGACGCTGGAGCGGTTCCTCCTTGAAACGAATCATAAGTCTATAACCGGTTTGAATATATATACGTATATATTACGTACGTTGTATCTATGCTATACCACGAGATGTACACATTTTTCATTACAAGAAAATTAGGTTTCCTGAGTTTCTTTTAAAGAAAATTGTATACGAGTGGTATGTCAAAGATACAGCGTACATACTATGCATATATTTTATTTATGCCGCATGCAAATATGCACATTTACATTTCGAAAGGAGTTAACATTGACACAGAAAACTGTGTTTTGACGGAGGAAGGGAACCCTTCACATCCCTTCCCAGTGTTTCCGATACGAAATGTAGTTCTGCAGCTATTGTAGCTATTCCGGATCCTTTTGGAAATTGTTAATTTGCTCTTTATTGGCGCTTCTAATTTCATTCATATTAATGAAATAAATACAAGAAAAGCTTAGGATTTAAACATGAAAGTTGGTTTAAATGAAAAAAGTAGAGCAGTACATGCATTGCATGACTACCGCCCCTAACAGTGAAAATGCGGACATTCAATTACCGGCGAGTACGTCGAAACGAGTGGGGAATAGGCTAAGCGAAATGACGCACCAGCAAGAGGCAATTAAAACATTTAAAGTTATTGACAGCTG